>JASAND010012042.1:0-46919 GCA_030248195.1 Trissonchulus latispiculum
TAAAACGGATGAACCCCCGAAAGGAATACAAAAAGGATTGCCCTCTCATCTTGTGCCACCAAAATAAATACAGAATCTGACATGTCTTTTGTAACTAATACTCTGATGCTTGAAACCCGAATAAAAATTTAAAACTTTTTGTTGAAAAACAGTGACAATCCAGTTCTTCATGAGAACTAAACAATTTCTGAAATTTGCGTATTTGCAAAAGAATAACCAAACCAAAAAAACTTCATCCAGCATAGGTATTCTGCTTAAGTGCAAAGCTTATAACTTATAAAATACAAATTGGATCTCAGAATTCAAATAAACAAACCAAGGCGCTGAAAAACGCAACATTTCAAGTAGACTTAGGGCCTATTTCTTTTAAAGATTAAATGGTCGGATTGAACGGATTAAAAATCAGCCGGATTAAAATTTTAATTGCTGTTTCTTTAATGCTAGATTAAACGGATTAAAAACCTCGGTTTAAGCCGACCGTTTTTAATCCGCGGATTAAACAGGTTGATTTTAATTCATTTAATCTGCCATTAAAGAAAGAGTGATTAAAAGTTTTAATCCGCCAACTTTTAATCCGTTTAATCCGCGTAGCTACACGAGGATTAAAAACTAGTTTAAAATGAAAGCGGCGGATTAAACGGATTAAAATTAATCTTTAAAGAAACAGAGATTAAGCAGGTCGGATTAAAATTAACTCGTTGATTTTTAATCCGAAGTGTGAATAAAGAAACAGGATTAGATTAAAATTTTAATCCTACCTGCATTAAAGAAATAGGATTAAATTTAATCCGTTTAAATCGTTTAACTAGCTGGATTAAATTTTAATCCGTTTAACGGAGGTGCTATTTCTTTAATGCGGATTAATTTTAATCTAATCCGTTTAATCTTTAAAGAAATAGGGCCTTAGTTTCATAATGAATTGGAGAAGATAAGACGGTTGCACTTAATTGCCGTGATAACAATATTTCAGAGACCGTCGCAATTGCTGCTGCATATCGCATAGAATCTACAGTTTCTTTAGTATTCGAAGGCTTGGCCGTGCCGTTCATTTCAGTGCTGCCCGCTCACAATATTAGCTGGAGTCCCTGTCTATATTGCTTACGCGAACCATGAAAGATGTGGCAAACGATGAAGCTATTTCAACCACTTATGAGGCGCAACAATTTGTCTGTGAGGCGAGAGTCATAAACCACCACCGCAGCAGGATGCAGCAGGATGGTACGTTTAAGCGACTCATCCTTAAAGCCAGAACGTGACTACAACTATATTTTAGTTTTTAAAACACCGTTTCTCCGCCTAACGTATTTACAAAACGAAAGCAATTTATTCCATTATATGTATTAACACAATAGAAATCTCCCCAAACTGTACAGAAAACAACTATTAGGGACTGAACAAAGTAAGCATAATTGCGCCATGACCATACTTTAATTTGTTGGATTTGGCTTTATCATGCAAATGTATTAGTGAGAATGTTACCTGTGACTTAACAATAAAAGCGTCAACTACTGTTTCTTGACTGGTAACAATTGTCCACATGCATTCCAGATCGCTCGGGTAACGCTTAGGATAGTTGGGACTGGTAATAATTCCAAATTCCCCCTGTCACTGTTTCTGTACAATTAAAAGGCTCTTCTTCTTCTTTCAAATGAACCATTTTTTCTTTTCGACGGTTTGTGGTTTAGGTGTTTCGGTGCTATAACAGACATCCAATCGCACGTTGAGAGAAACATAGCTAGAACTAAAAAGACGAAATGCAGCTCTTATAGAGCTAAAGAACTGCCACTTGAAAAATCCTATATATGTTTTCTAGAGTTTTTTGATTTTTGAAAACAAAACTGAAAATCAAAATGGGAGAGACGCTGACTCACGTCTTTTTTCAGGACGGTCCTTCTGGTAACGTCCTATACAGGATATTTTACTGATGTAGGTTCCTCCTTCCAAGGGAAACAATAAACTTTCTCCGATGGCCTGCGTGAAAATGTCATCGCTGTCTAGATATGTCTGAACGTCAATTGCCAGCAAACTGCAATCTTTTCGTCTCTTGCTTCTCGATTTCAGGTCTTCGTCATCAAGTCGAAAGCAAAATTAAATTAGTGCATATCTCTGTAAAAATTATTTATACCATTGATTGCTAAATGTGCATTATACATGTTGCTTATTTTTATTTTTCTATTTTAGGTATCTGCTGTAGTGAGTGTTATGGACTAATGCCAAGTGTCTCGCAAAAATGGTTTCACTTAACTTTTATATTTGTGACTAGACGTGTGCATAGAGCTAGAACAGTGAAATTTCAAAAATACTTAAAAATAATTTGAGGCAGAATCTATTTAACGACAGCACTAAATCAGCGGAATTATAGTAGTAGGTTCTTTCGGTATTGTGTATTTGTCGCAAAATTTCGGTTGTCTTCCTGTTTTTAATTCGATTTCTATGATTGTTTTTAGTTTGTATTCAATACTTTTTAATCGTCAATTGGGTCTTCTGTTGAGACCTGATTGAGGTAGAGACATTGATTCTAGTGAGTGAGATATTCTTTAGAACTTTTTATTTGGTTAGCAAATAGGATTTATATATGTAGGCTACAAGAATTGATGTGAATATGCATTTATTCCTCAATTTAAGTCTAATTTAGGATGTTTGATTGCTCAGTTTCTATGCTTAATTTGGCTGGGTTCACTACGGTCGATCAATCTTTGTGGCATGGTTCACTGTGAGTTTCACGCGATTAGCCGCATTTATTATATGCATGTATTGACTAATGTCATTGTAACTTGATGTCATTCTATAGTGTCTGCGGTAGGTGAGCGCACTGCTCCAGCTAGCTGTACTAGCTGATCCCTCCAAATCACCCAGCACCTCGCTCTTCTCTGCCCCGACCGAATGTGAGACACCAAGACCAGACACTGGAATGTATAAGATAATTAAAGAATGAATGCATCTGATAAGACATAGAGTTGGGATTTGAAGCCACAACCTGCAGGTTAGATCATCGATACTCTATTGCTTAAGCTACCCAGGTATAGTCGAACCGAGCTGAATTAGTAATTCCAATTTAAACTGTAGGTACATTGCTACGAACGGGCGCGCAAACGCACTGGAAAACTCACTCTGCATAGTTAACAGCTTGACAACCTTCAACTGAAGCGCAGCGTTCCAAACAAGTGTTGAATTTGATATCGTGAAGAATCTCTATTGGCTCATCTCCAGATAAGATCTGACCAGATCTGATGAAGCCGCACCTGCAACCTGCGTTCTCACAGACATCAGCTGAAAAAGTGAGAAAAAAGCAGGAAAGCCTATAGACATGGTTGTTTAATTCTACGGAAAGAGGTCCGACACGTTTGTATGCGAAACAACCTGAAAGCTTTCGAAAGACTCAAGTGCCACATAAAGGAAATATTCCTAAAAGTTGAAGATCTGACTCTAACATTTTCCGTAAACTTTAAACAGCACTTGATTTTATTCAGGTCAAGCAGTGTCGCGACTGCGAATTGTTAGTTTTTGTTGCTAAGGGACATCTTGAAAACAGACTTCGACGTTTAGTTGAAACAAAAAGTGTTGAAAATCATGGAGGAATTTTGATAGAGATCGCTTAGTGGTTGCAAATCCAAGTCATGCAGTAAGGATAAAGTGTTCCGTTTTACTTCAGCCAACTGAAAAGAAATGAACTTGCTTGAAATTATTGTACTTTGACTGTAGTGAAGTGTTATCCAACTCCATGTCAATGTTGTCAGCCAGTTCATTGTCCATAAACCTATGGCTAAAACGCTGAAAAGCTTGTAACAGACAACAGCAAACCGATTAACCTAATAAATTAATTACAGGAACAATCAGAGCAACATAAGTAGTGATAAAATGGGGGTTCGGAACCTGTACCGCGCAGTAACGTAATTATCTAAGCAATTAAAAGCGGATTATGTTTACTTGTTTAAGCTACTAAAATTGACTGCTAAGAAGGTCGCAACCGTTGTGGACTAAATGCTGGCACCTTGTTCTGGGAATTAGCCATTTCTGGCAGATAATGTATCCAGGCTAAGATGTGGCGCAAATTTCATGTCATTATGTACTTCCAAACTCAGTCAAAGCCGTTCGTCCAAGTTAGAACTAGTGCTGTTTATTTAACCAACTTATGGCAAAATTCCAGGTAAGCACGATTTAACAAAAGCATTACAAAAAAATCTAAAACTAAGCATTACTGAAAAAACTAAAAACTGTAGGTCAGTATCACACTATACTCTTACATGCTGAAGGTGTTTGATGTTTATGACATTTCCCACAAACTATTACCTTTATAGAGACACCTCGGCGAAACAGATTTCAGACTCGTATAAAGCTAGAAATTTATTTGACAAAGAGAGAGGGAGATGCTAACATTTCAGCCTTCTACTTTAAAACTACAACATGGGGGAACCCTTGAATACAGAAAGATCAGTCCGCAGGAAGCTTTTCAAAAACCGCAAGTGGAATTGCGCCTACTGCCGCCAAACTATGTCTTAATTTATATGCAAATATGATTTCATGCTTTATTTTGCCATTTTATGTTGACGTACTTGCAGCACACTTGGACTTTAATTAACTTAAGGAGGGGGGTCACCACTGTATGGCCGATTTTGCTCATTTTTACAAATTTTGTATTCCAAATGGGTCCGCAAAACAATACAAGTGCGTTTTGCGTAATATTGCTTCCATAGTTCAGTAGAGTTCTTCAAATGTGTTAAACTTAGGAAAATGCAAAGTTAGGTTAAAAAGTTTGTGTCCAAAAACTTTTTCGCTGTATGAAAGATGCTGCGGTACAACTTTGCACATATGTTTAGGACATATTGTAGAGTGCAGCGAGTTACTTTAGTGCAATTTCGTTCAACGACGGATTTTTGGTGAATTTTTAAACTCAGAATTTTGGATAATCGGCCGTTATTAACCGTGAAAAACAAGACCTACAGTATACTCTTACTCTTATTCTGAACGATTGACAAAAGATACAGAAACGGCGTATAGATGGCTGCACTCTATGCATGTGTCGGGTATGAAACCCTGGCGCTAGTTTCACGATATGACAGACTGTAGAATGCAGGTTTTCGTCGAAGGTGTGAGATGTCCAGGTTTCAATAAAGCTACAGATTGAGTCCAATTGAAATTAAGCTAAAACAGGGCTCGCTCAAGGAATTAAAAATATTCTATGCAAACACGGACTTTTATTATGATAAAACACACAAAAACAGCGACCAGCTCGAAACTATACGACACTCACAAAGTAGATCCAATCCTAAACTTCACATAAAAAATGGCAGAAACGGACTCAACGCACAACCAACCTACCCACAACGCGGACCAACTCCAACTGACTGTATTCCGCCATCTTGAACTAGTTCAGGTATATGAGTCATACTTAAGCCACAAAAATAGCTAATAATAATTTTATCTTGATTGTTCATGAAACATTCCATTTTAGGTTCAACTCATCTACCGTACACTAATACTTAGCACACGGATATTTCCTATATTCTACAAAATATCCCCTCTTGCCCCCGCCCGCCCCGGCGCAGCGTGTCCACCGAGTTAGTAGAAGAAATTAGAATAAATTTCGAAAGCTAAAATTGTCGACTGCACAGTCTGATTTAAATGTTAAAAGGTAAAACAAGTGGTTAATAAAAGACAAGACAGATAAAAACGTCGGCACACACCACGTATCCGGGCAGACTTTCGTGCCACTAGGCACACTACCAACTTTCGACGTCATTTTAAACAAAAATAATCGGCTGCTCCCGATCAGTTCAAGAGGGAAACTATCCCCACCAACCAAACCAGCAAAACAAAACACAGACCAACAACCGACCGCGCACCGGAACGGGCGGCAATAACAGGGGCACTTCGCTGAACCCCCACCCATAATTTACCCCCCACGAAGAGTCAATAACCTAAAAAGAAACGCAAGATTTATAAAAACAGACAAAACTGTTAGAGAACGACAAAATATAAAACGCGTCTGACCATACGGCCGTCTTAGCATGGCAACAGCATGGCAAGTGAAAAAGAAAAAATTCAAAGCTACATAATTAATGCCAGTAGAATAAAGCAAAAGTTGTTAAACAAAATCACAACAAAATGCATAACAATGGGGAGCCAGTGTTCGTAGAAGCGCGGGGAGAGGACGGCTCGGAATCATAAAGTCAGACAGCAGCTAGCCGGTCAAAGCAAGCGGTGCACGGCAACTGCACCGGGTCCAATCGCGCACAGAGCGCGCCAACAGACAACAGGGCATCCAGGAACGTCAGGGCAGGAAAACCAGCCCGGCCACTTCCAGAGCGCACACCGAAAGCATCACAAGAGCCCTCAAAGGCACTGAGAGTCAACCAGGCCAGACAGCCTGAAGCCAATCCAGAATATCCTGGACAAAGATCAAATCGGGCGGCAACCAGGCGCCCAAAAGAACAAAGTTCAGGAGGCGACAGAGCGCCCACAACCAGCACCGATCAGAACAAGGCCAGGCCACCACTGCTAAGCGTGCTCCACAGACCGGCACATTTTCAGAGCCACAGGATAGGGGAGCACTTCCACGACACAAAGATCACGGGGGACAGGGGGTCCAACCACAAACACAGAACAACCTAGAACACACAGAAGAAGACCTTAAGTAGCAATGTAGGGTAACAGACGACAAAAATACAAAAACGAAAGAAAAAAACAGAGCAACAAAATAAGCACCGATTTACGTTACCGACTATAGCTGTCATGAAATAGAATGCAAAAAGACCCGCTACATCGCGAAACTGAACCGTGGGTACGATGAAGAAAAAATTAAACTAGTTTGCCAGTATATATATAACACCGGGATCTCCAGAAAACAGGGCTGTCCTGACTCTCAGCCAGAAAACGGGCCGAGAGCCGGACCGCCCGGCCACTGGATGTCCGAGTTAAAAAATAAAGGAAAACAGAAACCTCAAAGTTAGAACAGCGAGATAAACCAAATCAACGGTAAATTTTATACTATGGAAAAGAACTAGCGCGACCGCTCAGAATTTATTCTTGACTTTTACAAAAGCTCAATCTAACTAGAACCACAAACGAAAGAAGGAAAATTGTTAGTGTCCGAGACAATGGACTATACAGGAAGACGTGGAGTTTTATGCAGGTACGAACACTTTTATCTGTACCTGGTACATTCTCAAAAGTGGCTTTCCAGAAAATTAAAATATAATCAAGTAAAAAATGCTGACATCCAAAATAACCGGCATAGGCGACCACAACAAAAATCAGAAAATGCAGGTACAAGGTATTGATTCGGACAACATAAAGGTTGTCTCGGGAAAAAGTAATTTTGGAAAAAGTATAATTCGTTAGTTATGAATTTCCTACAAGTAAATATTTGGAAGATATAAGGAATTTCAACACCGAACCACAACAACATCAGCAAAACAACCGTAGTATTTTAGAATACTGACGTTATAAAATATAACATCGAATGCGAAATCATCCGAGACTATGCAAAATTACTTCAATTCTACTTTCATTACGATTACTGAAAACCATGCCACTATATACTCATCAACAACTTTGGAATACACATTTTTGGTCGTGTTCACTTTAAGCCAATTTTCTCTGCGTCCCTCAATCGGAAATGCTAGCACCGGCGGCGGCCATGATTACTGCAATTTAATCGATGGAACGAAAGCTGTCTGTCCAGAAGATGAAAAATGTGGACAACAAAGAAGAAAAGTTGTCATTGAAGAAAAAAGCTAATAGCAAAGAAGAAATTTAAATTTATGTGGTAGAATGTTTTATTGAGTCGACAAAACGTCAACCAACTCAGGTAAACTGAGTGATTAGAACACGTCGTACAATACGTACGTCGTTGAAGGGGTTAAGTTAATTTTTATGAACGGCTCAAAGAATAAGATATTTTGTAAAACCATCTCTAAATAGTTTCAAGATAAACCTAACTATCAAATTAAAATCAAAACTAAACAAAACCACCAGAGAGTGAAGTCCTTCATTGGTGTATCCATCCATAAGACAATGCCACCAACCCATTGAAGATACTTCAGGTTCCAAATTGAGCACCGCCTTGAGCCAGTCCAATTCCATTGTAATCTAAACAAGAGGGCATAACACTTCCGATGTACTAAATGTGTGATGTGGTGAACAGATGTGATAAAATAACAAAAATCAGATACAGGTTAATAGGGAAAGTGTAAAACTTTAATAAAACCATCGTAAATAAAATATGGTCGTGATTAAAAGATATGGTTAGAATATTAAAAATAAATAGTGCGAAAACTAGTGAGTACAAAACAGAAGCCACACAAATAAACGTGCTTGCTTTAAAATCCATATATCCAAAAATAGTAACCCCTTCTTTAGCAGTTTCCCCCTGAAAAGAACTGCTAGGAGAAATTAACCCGGAAAGGTTCGAGAAATCTGCAGACACGGATCCGGAACAGGATGCTTCAATAACAGACTTCGTTGGCGCAGGGGACACAGAAGGCTTAGGAGGTGCCATCACTCCGGCCAATGCAGAAGTGGGCTGAGACACCTCCCCGCACTCAAAGTCCCCCACAGCAAGAGAAGGTTGCTCAAGGGTTGTCAGTCCCGGAGCAACCCCCTCTATAACAGTCTGTCCCGGAAGGTCCTGCCCCGGACGTCTCATTGTATAATTTTGGAACACCTTCACCCCCTCTTTAATCGAGGAGGTGGGAGTGACGGAAATTTCAGAAAGTGTTTCGTCACCCCCCGTATTTGGAAGAAAAGTTCCAGTTTCGTGCTCACATGCGGGGACCGAGGCAGGCTGAGTCGTATGTACTAATCCGATTTTTTGGGGTAAGGTTCCCACGCCTGCGTCAACCACAGAAACGAAATCTTGCATTTTCAAATATTTAGGAATCCAACTTAGCATCACAGCCGTGGGTTGAAAAAACTTGCTATCTCCTATTCATAATTTTGGATTGGGAAAATAGTGCTAATCACTCTTACCTCGGAGGGAGGAATCAGAATGTTCGGTGGGCTTGCGAGTAAAATTTTGGGTTTTCGATCAAAATTTGGTATTGCTTCAACAAAACCGACATGAAACTGATTTACCATTTGGCTAACCTGAGCCTGTGGGGGGACTGGGTGGGAGGTTAGGGGAGCATAGGCCCCCCTTGAGCTTCCCCCGACACAGACGGAATTGTCGCCGGCTGCTGATTTGAGGCACGAACAAACCCGTCTGGGGTCTGAGCGTTACCCCACTGGGCCTGTGGTGCAGCCTGTGGAGCAGGCACCGGGACCAGGGCTGGAACCGGGGCCGGGACGGCGGCAGACGCAGCCATCCCGGGCGCGGTCCCCACGACCTGGTATCCCGGAGCCGGCTGCCACAGCTGTACGTATGTATACACTGGCACAGGGACACATGGCACCTGTTTTGTGGGATACGTATAACAACCTTGCGTGGCCTGAGGGGTAGGAGCAGGAGCGGAAGAAACCTCTACTCCCGCCACCTGTTCACGCCGACTCCCTTTATTTTTCCAGAAGGTGGGGGCCAGTTGCGGGTTTTTATCCCAACACCGGTCTGGGTCGTGACCCCGCCTCCCGCAGAACTGACACCTATGTCTGGGGGGCCCTTCTGGTTTCGCCACAGTTTCTAATTTCTTTTCAAAATATTCCTTCAAAGATTGCAACTCTTTAGCAAAGTCAAACTGCGCGGGTTTTACCCCCTCTTTAGTCTCAACCTGATAGACAGGAGTGATGGCATCCATAACCTCCTCAGGTTGACACTTAGCCAACCTCGAATCTAATTTATCAATAACCCGGCGTAATTCATCCATAGTTGGTTCTCCTTGCGAGAAAATCGCTGCCAAGGTCATAGCATAGCGGGGGTTTACCCCCACAAATACCTGTTGTGCACAGTGCTTGTCCCTTTCCTCCGGGGTAGACCAAATATCCAGGGCCATCGCCTGGAGCTCCGAGATAAACTTACGTACCGTTTCTCCCGGTTTTTGTGTCCTGTTGACAAACATAGTATATCGTTCCTGGATAGACATCTGAGGCTTAGGAAATTGAGAACGTAAGGATTCCGTAATCTTCTCGAAGGAGTCGGTAATATTCGGACCCACCTTCGCGGCATACACCTGAGCCTTACCTCCCAATTTATCATACAGAAGCCTTGCCCACTGATCTTCTGAATTCTGATGGATAGTCGCCGCCGAAACAAATTGCGGAAGCCAGTCATCCATATATGCAGTTTCCGGTTCAAATTTGGGGACTTCCCGCAAGATTTCCATGTACGTACGATACAAGGCAGCATTATGCTTGACTACCGAGATATCAGTGGCCTCCATCGTAGGTAGATTAGGATGTCTCGGGCGAGCCCCATGCAAAGACTTGTCCATTCGTGGGGTTGCCGCGAATACTTGGTCCTCATCACAATCCTTTGCTGGCACAGGAGAAATGGGGTGACTCACCATCGGTCACTGACCGGAATCCTGAAGAGATTCTTGACCTGGACTTGGCCCCGGAGGAGAGTCGGGCCGGGGCCCAGCCAAAGATGGAGCAAGAGCAGCTCCGGCCGCGTTAGAAACGCAAGCAGAAGCGCTCACTGCCCCATTCTGGCCGGACCCAGGACCTGCAAGATACGTAGGTGCAAGCACCGCACACTGAGAGGCATTCGTCAATTGTCCCTGGACAAGGTGGGCACCCCCCAAAATTTGTACTGGAGTCTGAGTTGTAATCGGAACCATATAATATTGGCAGTTACTGGACTTGTGGGGTACCCCAGACGATTTGCTGCGTTTGAGGAGCCGCATTTTGAGGCACCTGCGCAGCCGTCAGTTGAGGGGAGACGGGGACACGAATTTTCCTATACGTACCCTGTGGATACTGTTCACACGGAGGTATCCATTCAAAGTCCCCTGTTAAACCACAATTTGTCCCCAAAAGCTGCCCTCCTGAAGATCGGGGCATATTTTGAGGTCCCACAATTTGCCCATCCCCCAAATTTTGCGAAGTTGAAGAATTTTGTACAGGTTGAGGGAAAGGGGTCAGGGTCCGTTCCGGGCAGCTTGAACCGGATCAGAACCATGCGTTGGGGAGGTCTGACTGTCCACTAACTGAATCAGATCACCTACAGGAGTTTCCCGACCCTGTCCCAAGGACTCCAACGACTGTTCGGTACTTTTCTGAACTTTATTAACTGAATTTTCCTGGTGACGATAAATATCGGACAATTTCTGAGGGGCCAACCCTTTCTTTTTACACAGGCGATCAAGAAAATCCTGCATCAACGTATAGATATCGCCTTCCCCTTTTTCAACAGCCATTTCCAAATAAGGGTCAATATCCGACACTTTCGACGGGGGGAACCCCTTCGTGCGCCTTTCCCGGGCTCAGAAATTTCCTCCCTCCGGTTCAGACACAGGGGCGTCAGACCTCCCCAACAACGATTTTACCGTGGTTTCTGACTGATGACTAGACGGGGAAGCAACCGGGCTCACCCCCCCAGACCCAGGAGCGACTGTCAAGGGAAGGAGGGTTCTCCCGGAACAACCCCCAGCCCCCCATTTTCTTGTCTCGGAGGACCATACCGTCCCGTTAACATATCACTAAAATCAGACACTGATACTGTTGGAGGTTGCGGGGCGTAAAAGGTCGACATACTGGTCCAACCCCGCCAATTTTCATCTTGGATGGGTGTGGGGGACTCGCTAACAACTCTAAGCGAACCCCCCCTGGCGGGCGTTGAAATGTCAAAAGACTAGCTGAATTCGTTAAAATTCTTCCATTCTGCTGGACACTCGGCATAGAATCGGATCGGGGAGGGGGCCGAGGGCGTGTCCCCCAAATTGGACTGTCGCTCCGGGGTTGGGGTGGGTTTTGGGGGCCCCCCGAAAATTTTCTCCCCCCGCAGTATCACCCCCGACCGCACTCATCTCTGCCATTTTGTCAGTCCCTAAAAACTCTCCTTCACTTTGAGGAAGTTCGTGAAAAAGTACAACTTTTTCGTGTAAATTACGCGCTATACTACGAGTGATAGGTCCAGAATAATTTTTGGACATCTACCACTGTCACGGTCGCCACTTTTGTCGGATATGAAACTCTGGTGCTAGTTTCACGATATGACAGACCGTAGAATGCAGGTTTTCGTCGAAGGTGTGAGATGTCCAGGTTTCAATAAAGCTACAGATTGAGTCCAATTGAAATTAAGCTAAAACAGGGCTCGCTCAAGGAATTAAAAATATTCTATGCAAACACGGACTTTTATTATGATAAACACACAAAAACAGCGACCAGCTCGAAACTATACGACACTCACAAAGTAGATCCAATCCTAAACTTCACATAAAAAATGGCAGAAACGGACTCAACTCACAACTAACCTACCCACAACGCGGACCAACTCCAACTGACTGTATTTCGCCATCTTGAACTAGTTCAGGTATATGAGTCATACTTAAGCCACAAAAATAGCTAATAATAATTTTATCTTGATTGTTCATGAAACATTCCATTTTAGGTTCAACTCATCTACCGTACACTAATACTTAGCACACGGATATTTCCTATATTCTACACATGTTACGCTTTTTCTGGTATCACTCCTTCCTCTAAGGCCCCGTAAAGAATTCAAAAATTGGACACAAAAACTGCAATTTTTGCTCAAAAACGCTATTTTTCGCAATTTCCACATTCTTTGGATAATTGTTCACTAATGTGAAGCCTGCATTCACTGACTAAACCAGCTGAAAACTTCAGTACAGAGACGCAACAAAAATACCAGACCGAAATTTTCACAAAGGTTAACTCCAACTTCACTTAGCCACAACAAAACCGAATACTAAAAGTCAAAAGCAAGACAGTCCAGGGGGGGAACTAATATAAAACTTGAAAGAATAAAATGAAATACAAAAAGTAACGTTAAAATAATTTTCATCAAAGTCTTGTTCACACGCCGGGGGGGGACATGGATGGACGTCCCGTCCATTTCACCACAAGCGCCAGGTGAACTGTTCCGGTGGGAGTTGCATGAGCTGATGATTGTCCTCGGCGGTTCCACAAAGCTGGGCGAGCCGAGGGGACAGCGTTCCATTCTTCAACACAAGAACAGGAATGTACATAGCTGGTTGGTTTGACCCCACTGACGTGGTTGCTGTGGCTGCCCCACTAGCAGCGGAGATAGGAGTTGTGGGAGCAGCCTGAAACGAATAGCATTGATGGTAAGTACACACTGTAGGTCCAGCAAAATTTGCTTGAACCAAAGGAGGTGGTCGCACCGGTTGTGTCGGTTGAGTAGGCTCGGGCAGAAGTGGCCGGCGCATGCGCGGTTCATACGCATGTGCTCTCGGGCCTAGTGCACCTGTGGCAAAGACACATTGCGACGATGGATAAGCAGGCATGCTATGCATGCGTCAAAATGTTTAGTACAAAGGGTCTCCTCACTTTAGGCTAATCTACGTACGCTCATATGCTACTTTAATTATTTGTCGTACGCAACTGTGTGCAGAATAATTAATGTGCGTGTTAATGCAAGTTACACGAAGGCTTGCTTTAAGGAAAGTCAACCTTTGACCTGCACGAGTTTAATTAAACATAGTTAGAATGTGAAACAGACGCCTGCTCTCTTTCAATTAGCTCGCTGAAGGCGAGTACGTAGATTATGCCCGCAGTTTAATGAATTTAAGTACGGCTACTGAAGACGCGACGTTCACGTAAACTACACTAGAAAAAGCAGCTTATGATTAAAGTACGTAGGCTGCAAACATTTTGAGTACGTTATTAAACGCATGCCGTTGTTAGTAGTATTTCTTATAATAGACCTTCATAAGTTACACTATTAAAGGAGGTTCCCTATGATTAAAGTATGTACGCTACAGAAACAACATCACTTTAAGGAGGACTGTGATTTGACCAAAGTACTGCCAAAGTTGCAAGCTTCAACGGTAAAGTTGGTATATACACCTATGCACCCCGCCCTCCACCCCTCCTATCGCCAGCCGCACCTTTGTTTCGCCATATTTTCTGAAGGATGTACAGAATTCAGAAAGTGTCTAAATGCGAACGGCCTTTGACCCCGTTTAAAATTGGAAAGACCTCATTTCTCTTTCTCTAGCAGTGCTCTCACTATTTCCTTTAAAGGAACACTGAACTATATGCATAATACACAAGTATCTACAATTATGGTTATGTATACACACTATCAACACACGCATAGGTCAATTACTATCTGTGGCACTGTTTCACATTTCTGAATAGAATTATTTAGAACATTAACACCAATCTCTTTAACATATAGACACGTCTTTAACATGTGATCTTTAGAAAACTCGCACGTAAACCTCACACGCATCTTGTTTACACGCCAGCTCAGAATAATTATTTGTCATTAGTGTTTTTAAACTGGCGTTAGCATTGTATGCTTGCGCGCACGTAGTTTAAATGAGTTAGCCCTTTGTGCTAACGCCAAATAAATTCCTTAGCTTGCGCTTGCTTTCAAACATATGCGAAAAGTTTAAAGTTCATAAGCTACTAAACGAGCTTTAACAAATCTGCGCTGCAATATGCTAGACACGAATGCTCACAAACAATAAACTTCGTCAGAAGGCGTATGTAGCTTTAATTATTTAGCGTGCTAGTGCGCATGACACGTTTACCTAAAGTGAGGGGAGGCTTTGTACTGAACATTTTGACGCATGCACTACTTGGGTAAACAATAGGAGCCGTGCTACGGTACTGTGCTTCGGCTGCTGAACTAGTGAAATTAAGTGGTTGGGTGCTAACGTGTGACTGAACTGTGCACAAGTTCCGTGCTGCAGTTGTACTTTCGTTCTGTACTGTGCATACCATAGATGCTGCAGTATCGTGTTGTGCGATTGTGCAAAGTGGCTGCACTACAGTACTAGCCTCAACATTGGCAACAGAAGTAGAGCTTTACAGTTAATGCAGCTGTGCTCAGTAACTGAGCTGCAACAGACATGCTGAGAGCTGTGTTGTGCTGTGCTGTGCTCATTGACTGAGCTGCGGCAGGTATGCTTTTGTCTGTGTTCGATTCCGCTACAACTGTGCGATTAGCTGTAGAGTCTGTGGAAGTGTTCTGTTCAGTAACTCGAACTTGTCTTAGGGATTGGCTCAACTTTTCAATGTTATTAGACATTTCTGTAAGTTGTTCCTTACCCGCAGAAGCTTGAGCTTGAGTATTACCAGACTGCTCCTGTTGCATTCTCGCCCGCTGGCAGCTGAGAAAGCATGGTGATACCTGAGCCATTTGGTTCATCTGGTACGCAGCCTTCGAGATCTTCCGCTGGCAAGACTCGAGTTGTGGCACTGATTTACTCCAGATCTTCAGAAGGAGTGCAGTACCACGGGGCGACAGATGAAGGTCGTAATCATATATATCGCGTCTGAGGTTCAAATTTCTATAACGCGCACCTTCTGTACCGGGAGGGTTCAAAAAGGAGGCGTCCTCGATTCCTGTCATACGGAATCCAGCCTTCTCACACTCGGAGCGCAAGAAGGAATCCAGATCAGCCAGCTTCGTAGCAGCTATGGCATACTTATGGGAATGTGGAATGACTGGAGAGACATAGACTTTCTGGGCGACGGGCCCAAGTTCCTGATTCAGGATTTTAAAGCCTGTCTCCCACTCCGCAGGTGAATCCGAGATGTGCAGCGTAGCCAGATTCACAATGATGAAATCGTAGTCACCAGGATCGATGCGACGCTCCCGGATGATGCGGGGAAGATCAGAGCACTTTCCACCCCAGTGAGCCGCAAACTCTCCAGATGTTTCATGAGGGAGTTGGAAAGGATAAGGCCAGTACGCGCGGGGTGGTAGATGATGATGCGATTTCACAGATCGGGCAAGCTGTAGAGAGAATGGATAGGTTGACCATTCTTAACCTGGTGGAAGAACTGCTGAACGAGAGAACCATACCGATTCTGACCAAGAAAGGTCTGCGGATCACGATGAAGGGTTTTGCTGACTGTACCACCGGTTTGCCAAAACAGATCAGGACCATAGGCCACAAAGATCACCCCGAGATCGTGGTTATCGACGAACCTACGAACTACGGATGACGTAGCATACAGATGATGCAAGATGAGAAGCTGAACCTGATCACGAGCAAGTGCCCATCCTGGACAATCATGCACGGACAACTGAGCAATGGCATGCCGTAGCCGAGGGATGTCTCCCTCCGGAATGCCGTGATACAAGTGTGCAGCTAGTGATTGGAGACCAAGCTGAGTTAGCTGCACAAACGTGTACAGCTGCTTGGCACACCAGAATCGTTGGGTAACTCCAGGGATCCGGAGATCATGCTGGAAGTACACCGACAAGGGGCAGTCCGGATCAGCCACATTGATACGGCTGGGCGGCGGTTCGGCAGCAACTGCCTGAACCACAGCCGCTTCCGGCTGTTGGACAACAACAACAGCCGATCGTAAAGGCGTTCTCTGAGGAGGATTCGACGAGCGACGTCGGTCCTCCGACGGTCGAGGCGGGGCCTCGGCCGGAGGAAACTTCTGACGTTTAGGATTGTGGCTGGGGCGATCGTCTTCACTGTCGCTGGAATCAGAGTATCGCCTGGAGCGAGGCAAAGGCATATTCTGAAACAAAAAAAGTTCAATAGAAAGTACGTCACGAGAGCGTAAACGGTAACGCGCTGTTGAAGCGTAGTCACGATATATTTGAGCATTTCCCACGGAACTTGGTGTGTGTACAGGTGTCGGGTTCCGTGGTAGGTGTGGAATAGCTTTATCAACGTGATACCATTGTGAGGCTAGTTGACTGGGTGGTGGAGTCACCTAGTTCAACTAAAATGTTTGGATATTTGATGTCTAAGATTCGAAATGGTCCATAATATTTTGCGCTAAGTTTGGGGGAGAGACCGACTTTAGTGTGATCTTTTCGGATGTAAACAGTATCGTTAACTCGATAAGAAGGATTATTCGCTTTCTTATCGTACTGAGTTTTGTATGATTGCTGTGCTTTAAGAAGTGTGTTGTGAGTGGATGTCCACGCAAGACGTAGTGCATCCTGGAGATGACATATGTATGAACCTGTTTCGTTGTAATTTGGTCGAGTCCTTGGTATAGTTAATTCTAACGGTATCAAAACGTCACGACCGTAGGTAAGGTAGTAGGGTGACTCTTTTGTACTAGCATGAAGTGAGGCATGCATGAAAAAGAGTGCAGCCGTAACATACTGATCCCAATCTGTCTGCATTACGTTTGCGAACATTCGCAAACCAGACATGATTGTTGCATGCTGTCGTTCTACCTGTCCATTACATTGAGGATGGTATGGAGTAGTATTAACTTTTCTAATTTTGAAGAGTTCACACAATTCCTTAACAATGGATGACAAGAAGTTCGCTCCTTTATCGGAGACCAAGACTTCTGGAGGTCCATAGTGACAGATTATGTTGTCAAAGAGATGTTTTGCAATTGTGGTAGCTTTTTGATCCCTAATTGGAAAGGCTTCAGGGAATTTGGCAAACGAATCCACAAATTCCAGAAGATACTCGTTACCACCTTCCGTTATCGGTAAAGGACCAGTGATGTCGACGTGAAGACGTACCCACGGACCTTCGGGAGGTAGACGGACCAAAGATGCTTTCGGACGAAGTTTAGACTCTTTATTCTTTGCGTAGAATATACGTAGAACTTAACTTCACTCCTATATTTTGGCCAAATATATCTTCGTTTGAGTCTTTGGTAAGTTTTGTCGAATACTAAATGACCACCAAGAGATGAGTCATGAAAAGCCTAGAGAATTGTTTCTCTAAGACTCTCTGGAACAACTAAGCGTGTGTCATATCTACTGGATTCGTTCGGCTGGTATACTAGCAATTCGTCTTTTGTGAGTTTACAGTTTTTAGCGAACGGAGTCTTTTCGTTAGAGATGTTAGTGGTTTTGTACCTTTGATGACACTTATGATAGTAATCAATTCAGCATCCTCTGCTTGTGCAGCTTGAAGGTTATTCATACTTGGTAAGGCTTTGACTTGAGCGCAAAGCCTGCTAAGTGCGTCTGCATTAGCATTCGATTTCCCTGGTCGGTAATCAATTTCGATGTCATAATTTTGTAGGATCATTGCCCATCGAGCAAGGCGAGGTGCTGGGTTTTTGATGGTCATAAGCCATTTCAATGGTTGACAGTCAGAAACAACCTTGAATTTTTGACCGTACAATTAGCACCGAAAGTGCTCAATACTTCACACCAAAGTCAATGCTTCCTGCTCAACAGACGGATATTTCCGTTCATGTTTGTTGAGCGATCTGCTAGCGTAGGCAATAGCGTGTTCCTTGCCGTTGTGGATTTGACTAAGGACGCTACCTACACCAGTTCCACTTGAATTGCAATGGACAATAAACTGTTTGGTAAAGTCTGGAAAAGCTAGGATTGGCTGTGACGTTAAGCGATGTTTCAATGTCTTGAATGCTTCGTCATATTCAGGACTCCACTTAAACGTCGTCGTTTTTCGTAACAATTTGTTGAGAGGTTCAGCAATCTGTGCAAACTTTTGGACAAATTTTCTGTAATAAGAAGCTAATCCTAGAAATCTTCTTAGGTCAGAGACATTTTTAGGCTGTGGGTATTCAGCAACAGCTTTCGTCTTTCCTGGATCAGGTCGGATGCCATCGCTAGAGACAACATGCCCCAAAAAGTTAACAGAAGACATTGCAAAAGCACACTTTTTTAACGACTAAGAGTAGATGATTGGCCTTTTCTTGCCACGGCTGTTAAATTTTGGGTCGCGACGTTTCGCCCATATTTACCTATGGGCGTCTTCAGGCTGGTAGCCCTTAAGAGGGCTGTTGGGATAAGAGGTGGTCCGGGATTTGATCCGTGACCGTACGCGCCACTCCTGTGTAACATTACCACTATACTACCCAGGGGACAATTTTACTTACTTGGAACTTATACTTATTGTATTCCCCCAGTTTCAATTGCACTAGTGTGTACACTGTTACAATGCACTTGTATTGTGTGTACACTAAGGCTGTGTATTAGACTTTCCTTTGATGTTGCCGCCTACGTTAGAGTCCAAGTTCTGATAGCCAGATGTCACTTATATCAATGCTTGGTTGACTATAAGCTCGTGTTCCCCGCTTTTTCATTTCTATCGTCTCCTTAATTTCTCTCTTTCTTAGGTTTCTTTCCTTAGCCAGCACCTTAACTTCTGCCCAGTTTGGTCCGTGGTCATTTGACCAGCAATGTTCTGCTATTCCACTTTTGTATACCTCACCTTTCTCACATGCTTTCTTGTGTTCTTTCAGTCTTTGACTCAGAGGTCTGCTTGTTTGGCCAATGTAGACTTTGTTACAGTAGCTGCAAGGCACCTCGTACACACAATTTTTGACCTCGGATCCGTTTGGTCCCTGTTTGGACAATCGTGATCTCAATGTGTCGCGACTGCTGAACACTAGCTTTACACCATAGGAGCTACATATTCTCTTCAGTTTGTCGGTGTCTCTACCTGCGTAAGGGACAACCGTTAGTTTCTAGTTTTTTAGTTTAGTTTCAGCTTTTTTTCAGCTTTTTTTCACTTTTTTAGTTTCAGCTTCAGGCTGTGAGAATGCAATCTCTGCAATACTGTTTCGATGTCTTTCAAATGCTGATCAAAATTTTGACCGTAAATTAATATATCGTCAAGATAGCATAGGCAAATTTTATAATTTAGGCCTGCTAGTGTGAAACCACCCGGGGGCGCCAAATGTGAAGCCTGCCTTCTACTGCACGTTTACTCTAACTGACTAAACCAGCTAAAAACTTCAGCACAGAGACACAACAAAAATGCCAGACCGAAATTAACACAAAGGTTAACTCCAACTTCACTTAGCCACAACAAATGAGTGAGGGACGAGGAACAACTATTCTAATAGAACTACGGGTCTAAAACGATGTCTGTGCAAGTTAGCGTGAGTTCACATCTTACTGCACAATGTGCCAAAGGTTTGGTACACTTACGCAGAATCCACTAACGCAGAAAAGATTTCAAAACTCGAGATTCCAATTACGCAGAATGACTTTGTGCAAATCTGAGGTTTCCACTTACGCAGAAATGAAAACAAGAGTAAGAAGCTACCTTAATACATTTTTAATTAGACTTCAGAAAATTTGCAATTCTGTTCTAATGTAATGCAGGATATGCAAACATGTGTCTCCATACTGTCGGTATTTGTAATTACAGAAATTACAGAAATTGGATCTTTTCAGGATAACCCCCCAGGCCCAGATTCCGCAAAACTTGACTAAATGAGCTGAAATTTCGTATGGGTATGTTTTCCACCACGTTGATTTCAAATATCTCAAAATTTTTCGATTTCGCGGAATTAGATTTTTCGAGTCGTTAGGGGGAACCAACGGAAACCGAAAATTTTTTGTCTTCGATTTTGCTGAAAAGTTGCATTCAGGGTTTTCGAGGTCGCAGAACACGAATCTGAAGTTCGTTTTTCGATTCAAGTTTTCAGCTCAGGCTTACATCTTAAGCTTAAAACTTGAGCTTATACTGAGCTAACGAAAAGCTGAATCGAAAAACCGTTTTCAGATTCGTGTTCTGTGACCTCGAAAACCTCTGAATACAACTTTTTAGCTAAATCGAAGACAACAAATTTTTCGGTTCCCCTTGGTCCCCCCTAACGAATCGAAAAAATCTAATTTCGCGAAATCAAAAAATTTTGAGATATTTGAACTCAACGTGGTCGAAATCACACCCATACCAAATTTCAGCTCATTTGGTCAAGTTTTGCGGAATCTGGGCCTGGGGGGTCATCCTGAAAAGATCCCAGAAATTTGAATTTGACTCCTAACAAATCTGCTGTAGACGGGGTTTCTGCGTAAGTGGAAACTTGAGTTTTGATCTTTCTGCGTAAGTGGAAACATGAGTTTTGACAGTGACCTGAAACTAAGAACAAAGGTTCTGCGTAAGTGGATTCTGCGTAAGTGGAATACACCGTACCAAATTGAGGTCTGTTCTTAATTAAAGTATGCATTGTGACCGATTGGCGGGCTAACCTCGATCAACATTTGCATCAACATTTGCAGTGAAATATCGTCTTTGTAAATGCATTAATTTGGCGTATTGGTCAACCCTATGTTTGCTCGCGTTCGGGCTCCGCGGGATCTTGAAAGGCTCATCACTGAAATTTCTAAGTTTGGCGGGTTTGAACCTGAATAACTCTGACACAGTTAGATTTCGAACTCCAACATTTTGTTTTGTTTTTAAGAATATATGTGCCTATAATGTAAATGAAAGTGAGCGAAATCCGTGACTATCGATTTTGGACCAAAGCGACTCCCCCTTAACTTTACCTAGGAACTTAGTAATAAATTATAGATGAATTGGAGCTGAAAACACAATCGTCTAATGCATTAACATAATAGCATACAACCTTTTCTACCAATATTGAAATTGCAGGTAAAATTCACAAACAACACTCAGCATTGTGAAAAGCTGATTTTTTTGTGAAACTCAGTAAGCTGGCTACATTTGTGGATGTTTACAATTTCATCGCAATAATAAGTACAACGCTATAGTTAACAGGTTCAGCGTTACAACTGGCTATACTGGCTACAATTACAACTGTTTACGATTTCATTGCAATAATTACAGATTGACTTGAGTTGATTTGGTGCTTACAAATTGTAATGCAATTTCCTTACAATTACAGCCTCATGAAACGAGCAATTGTGGAACGTTGTTTTAATCCACCGGAGGATGAGTGAGTTGTAATGAAACGGAATCAGCTACAAATGTATGTAGCAGTTCTAGTAATACCCCAACTATTGGACTTCAAATTGAGACAGTCGGCAGAGTGCACAGTTCAATGGTGTTGCCATTAGGCTGGATTTCTTAGACGTCTGACAGTGTTAGCTTTATGCAACAGGGCTCCCATGAAAATATTTCCAACTGTGTATTACAATAAAATTGGATTTAGGACACAACTTAAAAGAAATACGAAACGGCAACTGGAGAAACAGAAACCTGTGGAAAAACAAAGATGGAAGATTAGGGACGCTAGTTTGGACTGTAATTTGTGGATGACCTAGCTTTCGAAAGGGGATTATTTCACTACGGACTATTCACGACCCCGATCTAGATTTAGAAGACACACGAATACCGTGTCAATGCAGCTTTGATGCCAATGCCTAAACTTTCTTGTGATTTTTAATGTCTGATGACAAAACAAACAAACAAACAAAGAAGCAAGCAGGTTACTATTCACAAATTACGATAGAAGTCGTGCGGACACTGGGTAAAGTTGACAGCTCTGACCATGCTGTAATGCTTTGTTACTGTATTTAGGAAATTCTGCGATTCCAGAAATGACCAGACCTCGCCCTTGTACAGTTCCTCAAATTCCAGCGGATCCCTGGCGTAGACCATGACGGGATGCTTGAGCATCTGACTCATCACCAGGTAGGGATATTGCTCACCCACCTGTTGAATGGGACCAGCTTTGATGATGAAATCTGAAATATGCAAATTAGTCATTTCTCCGATATATTCACTTTGCCAATCCGACCGAAATTGGAAAACAGCCCATTTCTCCGAAAAATGCAAGTTACAAGTTTTTAGAAATTTGGAAAACATACACTCTTAGAAATGTTCCAGTAGAAACTACAGGAATCACTTCTGTAGATGATAAATACAAAAGCTTTTGTAGAAAATACAGGTTAACTCTTGTAATTTTTACAGGACATCGTTGGTAGTTTTTAACGGACATACCTTGGTAGAATTCGTTACAAGTTAGACCAGTATTCAATACAAGTGAAACCTGTAGTTTTCACTGGTTTACAGGTTTGCTCTACAGGAAAGTACTCGATACGCTGATAACGCAAACTGAGTATATAAGGGCGACAGTGATCAAAATTTTTGAAGACTGAAATTTTTGAATTTTTTCAAATTTTCAGTCTTTCAACACCCCGTGGGTGAATTTTTTGTAACGGCCGCTCCCTGCCGAAAATATTTTGGGAGCGGCCGCCCCCGCACCTGCCCCCCCCCCTTTTGAAATAACCGGTCGCTCCAGTAAATTTTTACAGGTTTTGTCTTGTAAAAACTACAGGTTTGGTATCTGATTCAGGATTGTCAAAAAAGTTGAACAAAACTACTGGTTTCTTTAGTATTTATTACAGGAAGCTCTTGTAATAAAACTACAGGTTACCTTAGTATTTTCTACAGGAAACTCCTGTAATTTTTACCATTCGAGGGGACGGTAAAAAATACAAAAGTTACTTTTGTGGAAAATACAGGAAGCTCCGCTAGTGACTGACTGCACAGGAGCACTTTTGTAGGCAACTACAAGAATTCCTGTATTTTCTACAGGAGTCTTTTTAAGAGTGAATGTTTAGGAAATATGCAAATTCCGAATGTCTCCGAAATGTGCAAATTAGTCAATCTTTTCCCGATATGCAAATCTCGAATATCTCCGATGTCCAAAAATGTCTAATCTGATCTTGGTTTAATTTTGTTAGTTTGTTGAACCTTTACTCTACAGAGCTAAACTGACCAAAACTGTAAACACTTCGATCAAAAGCATAAATCGGATAGACAGCTACATAAAAATGCTTTTATAAAGTCTGATATTGCGGCGTAGTATTGATTTATCTGACAAAATCGATCAATCGAGCTTACATGGACAGTAGTCATTGTCATGTCCGGTATCGACCAGGAGCGCCCCCGGGTCCGGTCCTCTTTGGCTCACAGATCCGTCCACGGAGAGAATCTCACTCTTCATATCGCCGAGATGAAAATACTCCCGAATGGAGAGAAGGGATGTGTGTTTGGTCTCTTCCATCAGATCATCTGAAACTAACAATAGGACCGGTAGCAATGAAAATTAAAAATGTTTAAAAGCAAATGCATTAAAATTGTTGGTTTGACTGATGGGGTTAGCTTATTCTACTGAAGCACCTGTGGCTCAGTTGGTTAGGGCGCTTTCACCGCGAGTTTGTTTCATTCCTTAATTAGAATCTAGCAGGGCCATCCTGAGTGAGATAAGCCAACTAAATTTAACATTACACTCTAGTCCGAAACTTGTACTTACAATAAGCGACACTGCAAAGATCCTGATGAACGCTGGGTGAGGTCACTACCTAAAATTAGCAGATTTAAAATTCAACAAAATTTAGATTTAAACACTTAAACAATCCATGTTATAATTTAACAGATGTGAGTCTACAGATTTTCTTGCTTGCGACAAAGGTACATAACAGGTAACAGAGAGTAAGTCACATGCCAGTAGACAAACACTCAGTTATCATTGCCAAAACTATGCTCTTCACGCTAACGGGCGACCCCAGTCAGCCACCACCTCAGCAAATTGGATTCCAGTGAATCAAGCAATTTCCCCCAATATGCTTGCGTGCTGAAGGTCGAAATTGACACAAACTCACAAACACGACTCGTAGTCTGAGTTTGCTTGCACTGATGTTGTTGCTTCAGTAGCCGATTTTAGTTTAACTTTAAGTTGTAGCCGACGAACTACAAATTAAAGAACCACAAACAAAAGAAAGATTAATTTGACAAGTACTGATAAAATCAAGAGTATATAATGAGGAAAAGTGGGAAGCTTGGCTCTTCCTAATAGAAACGGGCTGCGAGATGCTCGGCACATTAAGGCCAAAATCTCGAGGTAGATCCTAACTTACTATTGTTCATCATTTGTTTGTATGCGTTTGAACTAAAACGCATCTGATTGGCTAATCGCCTACCTTATCTTAATTTACGTGTATAAGGGGCCTCCCCGACATCTCAGGGGCGTCCAGCTTAGCGTTGATAAGCGTGTGTTTATATGCAGCCGATGTGAAATGTATTTGATTACTTAGCTACCATAATCCTCATCAGTTCATACAAACACACGCTTAACAACGCTAAGCGGGACCCCCTCCTGCTGAGATCTTGGGGGGTCCCCTTATACACGTAAATTTAACATAAGGTAGGCGATTAGCCAATCAGATGCGTTTTAGTTCAAACGCATATAAACACACGCTGAACAATGGTAAGTGGGACCCCCCCGAGATTTCGGCCTTAATGTGCCGACTGCATCTCGCATAACGTTTCTATTAGGAAGAGCCAAGGTTGCCACTCTTCCTCGTAATATAACTTTTGATAACAGGAAGCTGCAAAATTGTATACTGTTGTGGTATACAATATTATCAGTTTCAGTTCAAGTTTCAGTCGGCTTAGTACGGTTTCCAGCCGTCAGAATTAACATAAACCATACGGCATAGTTTAATATTTCTTCAGTGTTCCCTTGCAGTAAAGTTAGCAGAATCGCTGCTTAAAACCTTGAGTTTCGAAGACAGACGGAAACTGGTTTCAGTCTGAGTTTCCGTTTTTACCCGAATTTCAGTTTCAATTTTAGTCGATGGTCTAGGATAACTTCAGCTTCAGTTTACTAACTCTTCCCAAAATATTTTCAACCTAAATTTCAGTTTCAGTAACTGAAACTGAAGCCTGCAGACACTGCAGCCTAATTTCAGTTGCAGTTTCAGCGACTGAAACATTACTACACCAGTTCGCACGCATATATTTAGTGCGTGATAAGGCTTTACTCCGTTTTGAGGGGTCACTAGGGGCCTTTTCAAGAAAGGGTAGAGTAGAGTTAAAATTAACTCGATCCTTTTCAAGAAAGAGTTAAAAGAGTTAATTTTAACCCTGCGAGTTAGAGATAGTTAAAAGTTTTAACTCCGCGTGGATTCATGAAAAGAGTTAAAATTAACTCGCTTTAACTCTGCCCTTTTCAAGAATCGCGTGCAGAGTTAAAAATTTGTAGAGTTAAATTTAACTCTACCCTTTTCACGAAAGGGTTAAATTTAACTCTGCTTAACTCTCTGAGCATTTTCTATTGAAATTTAACCCCAGGCAAAACACGCAGATTAAGCAGAGTTAAAATTAACTCTATTCATGAAACCAAGGGGTTAATTTTAACTCTGTCATTTTCAACTCCTTTTAACTCTACAGCTTTTAACCCTGCAGGGTTAAAGAGAGTTAAAACACGCAGAGTTAAAATTAACTCTGTGCTTTCATGAAAAGAGTTAATTTTAACTCTACTCTACTTCACTCTACTGACTCTACCCTACCCTTTCTTGAAAAGGCCCTAGGGTCCAATTTGAGTGAACTGAAGTCAGCGCATGGGTTGGCGTTTGGCGTGCAGAACATAGTTTTTGCTCTGATAACACAGAGAATGCCTAGTGGCATACTCTTTTAGCACGTATGTAGTTTTGGTGTTGTTAAATTTCCAAGCATATACTGAACGAATAACATTGTTCAACCTACTTTATACCATTTTCCAGTCAGCGAATGCGGATCCAAAGTTCCAATACTGTTGAACAGAGACTGATACACTTTGCGAGCGAACTGTTCTCCTTGCGCTCCTGCCAACAGCTAAATTTAATAAATTTTAATCATTGATAACCAAACAAAGTAATAGAAACAATAAAATGGTGTTGGTAAAATACGACACCCAGCCAGCCGGTTCTGTCCAACCAAGTGTTTGGTGGATGATAGAAAAACTTAATTTGTAAGTATTCTGTAAGAAAATGTCCCTGGGAGCGCGTGAGTATATATGTCGTAGTACAGTATAGCATTCAGTACAGTGCGGCATTGTACTAGTACAGTATAGCATCACGGAGATTTTTACTCGATTTTTGCCTATTTAAGCACTTAATTCGCTTATTTTTGGCAATTGCTATAAAAATAGCGCAATTTTTAGCATGTTTTTAGAAAAATTTTGAAAAATTTTCTCCCACCCCCAAAAATGACTCGCCCCCCGAGGGCCCCCCCCAAAGAGCCCCCCCCCCCCCAAGAAAAAATGCCTAGAATAAGCCCAGTTTATATATGAACACTAAGCACATTTACATAATTATATACATATAAACTGTTTGTCAAGAAAAAATCAGAAGATGCTTCCATGTATTTAGTTAAGAATTCGGATTAATAAAGTAAAGATCTCTACTAAAATAGCTGAAACAAAACTGAATCTGAAACCGCAATTTCGGAGCTGTCTGTGAAACAAAATTTAAGGTGAGAAGTGAACAAAACTGAAATTAGTTTACCAAAACTGAAACTACTATCAATTTTCAGCTGAAACTGAAACTTCTTTAAATTTGGAGCAGAAGCTAAAAATAGAAATTGAAATTTCCACTAAATTTTATGAAACTGGCCCCTGGACATTTACGAAGGAGACCCCATAGATTTTGTAACATCAGTAGGGAAGGTTCTATCACTGACGCTCGCCAGTCCAGGAAAAGTCTGTTTTACACTGTGGAAGAAGTAAAATGCTACACAGTACTAGTACAGTAGAGCATGCCATACTGTACTAGTACAATGCCGCACTGTACTGAATGCTATACTGTACTACGACATATATATTTATACAACTCACTCTCTCTTTTCCTATGTTAATTGCGTGCGTATATATAGCTGAGTGCACGCTACAGAGAGCTTTGTTGCTCTTCTGTATCGTGCACCGTGCGTATAAGTTACTTATCCGCACGGTGCACGCTGGGAGGCCTTGACCTAAACTAATTTGCTGCGCCATGCAGAGAAATGCATAGCGCAGCAGTGTGTACAGCTGAGCTCCAACCTAGACAGCACAGCTCAGCTGCACACCAAAAAAAGGCCTCCCAGCCGCGGCAATTTACTGCCAGGTAATCTTTAAAATTGCTTGAACTTATGCTCTCAGCTGCAGCATCAGAGAATCAAGTTTCATTAGTTTAGTGGCAAGGTTCTTTTGTAGCTTGTTTCGTTGTATAAGTACTTTACAACACGACATTGCTTGCATTCAGAGATTAATGCAGCGTCGCACGGGAAGCTCTCGTGCGCAGGCACTGTGCGCTTCGCGCACTCGTGCCACACACTCGGAGCTTCCCGCACGGCGTGCGTATAAATCTCTGAATGCACGCAGAGCCGTGCTATAAAGTATACATATATATCAGTCGATTTCTGAGTGATTCAGACATGGCTACATAGAAGCCGCGATGGGTCAAAAAATAGAATTTGCTCAAACTCTACCGGTTTGATGGTCCTATGGAATGTACCAACCAGGCAAAATATTATTGCATTTGGCTCAGCCAATTTCGAGCTATGGCGACTTAAAGTTAGGAGGCCTGACTGCGGTTTTGGAACAGGACCGGCGCTGATATTTCGGTCCATTACTCTCAACTCATTTTTTCTAGGATGATGGTCTATACACCGTTCGAAAGCTGCTTTAAAGAGCTTCTAAACACCATACATTAAATGGTGCTGCGTGCTTTAATTATGACTGTGACGTCAAAACATTGACAGCGGCCCAGAAAACTAACATTCACAAAAATCCACATTTAAGATCATAGCAGGCGCTAAGTAAACGGGTCTCACACAGATTTTTGTCCAGTAACAGAAAGATATATTCGCAATATATGTGCAAAATTTCAGGGAATTTAATGATCCCTTGCGGTGTCTGCGTTAAATTGAATTCAACTGTTACATCCACTTCACACTGCATCTGCCGCGTCTGATCCCTTAAAGAGAGATAAAGACAGAATAGTGGTTTGTGGTAGTTGCTGGCTTTTTGCACACATATTTAGCGGTGGCTTGTGCGTAAGTATGCTATATTTCAGTAAATTTAATGATCCCTTGTGTTGCCTGCACTAAATTTTATTCAACTGTTACATACAGATCAGTAGGATCATGCCACAGGAAGGTGCATAGGGTCTCCAATTTAAGGCAAGTACTTCGAAGAGGCTAAGGATGGTCGAATTGTGGTGGATTATCCGAGAAATTATCTGGAAATTAGAAATTATCGTGGTGGATTATCCGAGAAATTATCTAAAAATTTGAAATTATCTCAGAAATTCATCAAACTAAGGGGATCTTCCTTTCATTGTTCAAATTGCTACATTTGTTACTTGCTAACTTTGTTACAATTATTATTATTATTGACAAATTTTGACCCTTTGTAAAAGACTATCGTTTGGAGTAAACCACAGTATGTATATATATTTTTAGGATCTTTAGGATAGGACAGTAATTCGATATTCTAAACTCCGGAAAAATGTGGAATTCCGTGTTTCATTTTACAGAAAATCTAAAATTTTTAGTTTTTAGTTCAATTTTCGTTGCAATCAAAATTTTGTTACGACGATCGAATGTAGCAAGTCCCGCTGCATCTTTTTGCTCTTTAACAAGTTCCTCGAAAAACGCACCCAATTTCCAGAATTCCGGGTTTTCAAAACTTCCGGATTTAAAATTATTTCCAATACCCATAGCCACAAGACGGGTATTATTCGAAAGCTCTTAACGAGTAGAACAACTTTCGAATTAGACCAAACACTTGAAAATGTGCTCAATTTCCGGAATTCGCTAAAATCGGATATTGAACATTTACTCCAATATCCCACAATGTGGGTATCAATTTAAAGCTCTTCATGATTTGAGCAAGTTTTGTGATGCAGCCAACTTGAGGAAATGCGCCCACGCCCACGGAATTTACGAAGAACTCCCAAGCTAGAGATAATTCCTTGTTTTGTGAATTCCGGGAATTTGATGCATTTTTAGATATTGATTTGATTCTATTAAACGATTTGTTCAGCTCAACTAGAACTTTAGATATCCATATTGTGCGGCATTGGAGAAAATGTTCAAAATCCAGAAAATCCTATTTTCGTGAACTCTGGGGATTGAGTGCATTTCAAGAGTTTGATCTAAATACAAATGTTGTTTCAGCCGTTAATAGTTTTTGAATAATACGGGTATTGGAGGAGATTTCAAAACCCCGAAATTACGGAAAATGGGCGCATTTGCATGAATAAGAAAAAAGCATAAATGTGCGGCTTTATCTCGACTCTATCATGGAAACAAAATTTTGATAGCGAAATTTGGCGTCAAGTTAAGAATTCTAGGTTTTCCGTGAATGAAACCTGGAATTCCGGATTTTTCAGAATTTTTGAAATCTCGAGTTCCTGATGGGGGGGGGACTGTAATAACTAAAATTTTGCAAAAGGAGGGGTTTGACAAAATTTGCACTTTTTTGTAAGGGATTAAGAGCAGAGGGGGGGCAGCCGCCCGTAGAGGCTGAATTACCCCTGGAGTCCATAATTTATGCATGTCATTATAGAAGAATTCTTCTTACATAATTGAGCAATTATGTCGACTCTTGAGTGTTGTGGTTTACTCCAAACGATAAGGTTTTACAAAGGGTTAAAATTTGGGCGCTAAAAATTTGCATACACATATTGTTATATACTAATACTACTTCGTCATGCTTCCTTAAGCGTAACAAAGCAGGAAATATGCAGCAAGTTGAACAATGATCCACTACAATTCGAATATATTCAGCCTCTTAATACTTGCCTTAAATTGGAGACCCTATGCACCTTCCTGTGGCATGATCCTACTGATCTGTATGTAACAGTTGAATAAAATTTAAAGTCCAGGCAACACAAGGGATCATTAAATTTACTGAAATATAGCATACTTACGCACATGCCACCGCTAAATATGAGTGCAAAAAGCCAGCAACTACCACAAACCACTATTCTGTCTTTTATCTCTCTGTAGGGATCAGACGCGGCAGATGCAGTGTGAAGTGGATGTAACAGTGGAATTCAAATTTAACGCAGACACCGCAAGGGATCATCCAAATTCGCTGAAATTTTGCACATATATTGCGAATATATCTTTCTGTTACTGGACAAAAATCTGTGTGAGACCCGTTTACTTAGCGCCTGCTATGATCCGAAATGTGGATTTTTGCGAATGTTAGTTTTCTGGGCCGCTGTCAATGTTTTGACGTCACAGTCATAATTAAAACACGCAGCACCATTTAATGTATGTTGTTTAGAAGCTCTTTAAAGTAGCTTTTGAACGGTGTATAGACCATCATCCTAGAAAAAATGAGTTGAGAGTAATGGACCGAAATATCAGCGCCGGTCCTGTTCCAAAACCGCAGACAGGCGTCCTAACTTTAAGTCGCCATAGCTCGAAATTGGCTGAGCCAAATGCAATAATATTTTGCCTGGTTGGTACATTCCATAGGACCATCAAACCGGTAGAGTTTGAGCAAATTCTATTTTTTGACCCATCGCGGCCTAGTTTGACCCTACCAGAAATTGACTGATATATATATAGATATATATATATATATATATATATATATATATATATATATAGTATATATATATATATATATATATCAGCATCCTTTGCCTATATGGCGTAGTTGTTAGCAGTCTCGTTTACAGACCCGAAGGTCAGTGGTTCAATTCTGGGTAGGTCCGAGTTTTTATATAACCGGGAAAAACGGGAATCCGCTAATCCTTAAAATTCTAGAACAAATTTGAGACCATAAAACGCTGACTGCTAGAAACACCAAGAAGGTATTCTTTATTTATGCCAAGAAGGTATTCTTTGTTTATGTATATATTTTTATTGGTCTTCTATTCACTTGATGAACTGCTTTCATTTTAGCCTCTTTTAAACATTGTTATCATGAAAATTTGAAAATAGAAATTGAAAATTTTGAAATTAAAATAGTCTGCCTCAAGCGAAGCTGTACATACTTGCAAAGAGTTGGCCACTAATTCCACATGCTCAGCATTGGGTTTACAGGAAGAGGTATACAAATGGAATATATCCACCGGGTTTGTACTCTGGCCCGGAACCGGAATTCCCACATATTGGATGTTTCGCTTCACTCGATCCAGATATTGTTCTAAAAAATGTGAAAAGAAATGTGAAATAGAAAACACACTGTGCAAATAGATTGGCAATAGTCCCTACAAATATGCAAATGATGAAACATTTATGAGATAATTAGGGAAAACTATCTCTAGGATCAAGGATCCGTAGGAACTAATCCTGGATCTCTCTTTTCAGAATTTTTGCCCAAAACTTGTCCAAACAGTGTCAAGTTTGCTTTGAGAAGCGAGAATTCGGCGGTACATGACTTGGGTTAGGGACACTAAATAGCGTGATGGAAATAGTTAACATTTGATTTACCCATATATGAAAGCAGGGAATGGTAAACTTCTTTATTAACTGCACCAAGAGTCCATAACTCTCTCATATTTAAGAAGAAGAGTAAGCCACTAGAGGGCTTCCCTTCGTGGTATTGCGTAACGGTGCTCCGACCACAATACTCGAAGGTTCCCCCGTTTGGTGGGGGGGGGGTCGACAAGCATAATCACTCCCAGTTTGGTGGGGGGTAGCCAAAACAGGTGTAGCGCTTCTACCGTGGCTGGTGGACCGAGAAGAAACCATGAACAAGCCCAAGACGGGAGGCATCAGGCACCCTCATACCCACGAAATCAGGACCTAGGAGAGAGAGAGAGAGAGAGAGAAGGGAGAGGGAGGTTCAGCTTTGCATTCACCATTGAAAGTAAAAAATTGGTCCCGCCGGGGGATCCAACCACGGCCCTTCTGCTTCGAAGTCAGACATGCTAACCACTGCACCACAGGACCATCAGCTGAACTCACATATCAGGCTTATCAATCTTTCCTATGCCTGCTTCCCTTACACAGGTCCCAGATTGGTGGGGGGGGGTAGCCAAAAGAGGTTCCCGTTTGGTGATTTGGGTCCCAAACTAAGAGGCGGTTTCTGCAATCTGATTGGCTGATGTCTACCTCCCTCCACCAAACGGGAACCTGTTTTCGATTATCCCCCCCCACCAAACGGAGGGGACGATTTGACCGACACCGACATTTGGGGAACATTCGCGTATTGTGGGCGGAGCACCGTTACGCAATGCCAAGAAGAGAAGCCCTCTAGTGGTTTACTCTTCTTATATATAGTGCAATTATAACGCACTCTTGATTGCACGTTTATTCCAGTGAATAATGAGAAACATAGGGTCGGTATGTTATATCATCTTCAAGATAGGGGAGTTTGTCCATCCACAGGTGGTGGTAAAAGATAATGAGTGATAGGCAAAGTATGCGGGTTACCGGACCTCACAGTGCCTTATGTAACTCACAGCAACAAGAGTACATAATAGAATAAGAGTATGAATGAAACTCTAGACTACACTGAACATGCTTGACATGCTCGGTTCGTTAACTCGAAAGTTGAACCATAAGCATAAATTAGCGCTAATAGTAGTATAAATTCCCAATTTTTAAAATATTCGAAGAACAATTATCAATGTTAAGAAGAAATTTCAAAATTTTGATCGAGATGTTATGGAAAAATTAGGAAATTTTCGGAAAAGATTCAGAATTTCGGTGCGAAAACCTATTATTTTCCGGCCATTTCTGCTTACCCCTTGCCCCGCTTTTTCCTTACCCTTTGTGATAGGGCATAGGGCTTGTACCTTATCCCGGCTGGGGGGGGGGGCTTAGACCCCCATACCCCTCCGTGCTAACCTATGATGGTAGCTATCAGTTTTGTAAGATTCGCAATTAATGAATACCAATTCGATTATTAATTATTAATCGTTAATTATTATAACAACCTGAATCAATAACACCTTCATGAAGAAGTGCCGTCAATTCCTCTAAATTGAACAAGAAATCGTCTGCATTAAATTCAGAGCTCTTTATTACAGCCAATAAGGAACAGCACCAGAAGCAAAAAACTTTCAGCATTTCTAAAATCACACAATATATTAACTGAAAAATTAATAATACTAGAATACTTTTTCGTACTAATACTACACAATACTATAAGCAAATAACCGAACTGATGCTAAACTTATAATAACAAAATATTTAAAAATTTATGAGTAGCAACTAACATAAATAACAAAGCCTTTAAAATGTGGAAGGCTACTATGTATAGATGCAATGCAAACTTGTGTAGTTGAAAAGTTTTCCTGAAAGCGCGAACTTTCATTGTGACCTTAAAAATTTTGGAGATGACAAAATCAAACATAATGCATGTGTCTCCATCCGTGAGTTGCATTGTAGTAATTGTAAAGTTGCAGTGTAAAGAACGTAATAAGAATACTAGTGATGTTTTCATTTGTTATTCAGACATCTCTAGAATAAAAGCTAGGATTATATCAAGCAAATCCCACTGTAGAAACACTGGCTTATTTCAGCGGTTTTTCATTATTTCTTTATGATGAATGCTTCTATCCTTTGCGGATCCCGCGTTCACTTCATTTTCTTGACAAAAACTGGCTTACATTCAGCGGCTTGGTGCTTACTAGTGTTGTTGCGGTTTTCCAGTTTCCCGATTTTACCGGTTTACCGATTTTTTTCTTACCGGTTTTCTGACTCGGCCGGCCGGACCTGGCCGGCCGAGCGTGTGAACCCGGCCGGTCGGCCGGAACCGGCCGGTCGGGTGATGCAAACCGGCTGGCCGGCCGGTCAAAAAAAGCCGGCCGGTACCAGTTTTGCCCTATTTTTCTTGTATTTTGCAAAATATTTAGCATTAATTGATGCATAGAGTTAGTCCTGGTTATGTATAACAGATAAAATCAGGTAGAGTCCTTTTTCTGAGGAGACCGGCCGGCCGGGTGTTGGCCGGCCGTGATTGCCGACATAGTGAGCCGGGTTTTCCTCGGCCGGCCAACAACTCTAGTGCTTACTGCTTGGAGGTTGAAACGATAGGAGTCTTGTAAAATTTGTTGCGCATCGTCGGAAAAAGCAAGTACTTAGGGCTGTTTCGATTTCGTTTTTTTCGGAATTTTGATTTTTGAAGCGTTTTTAAATTTCAATAATTTTGATTTTTGATTTTTTGATTTCTGATTTTTGATTTTTGATTCAGTGCAAAAATTGGCTCTAACGACAAAATTATAGCAAAAGGGAAGAGGGTCACCGGATATTAAATTAACCCTGATTTTGTCCATGTGTATGCAGGCATAATACCTACAAATCAATACAAATGTTTTGAGTCCAGCGGCAAATCAATTCAAAAATTGTAATTCAAAACCTTACAATTGACAATTTCCACAAATATGCCTCACTGCAGAGGGCTACGACGAAGCAAACATAGGACGACAAACAATTAGCTTGCCCAAGACCGGAATTAAAGCACCCACATGCAGATATTTATTGCACTAAATTACTTTGACAAGCTAAGTACGATCAAGAAAGGGCGCTTGATAAATATCACGAGCATTAAATTTGAATTCAAATTTGGATGAAATTAGAAGTGTCGCAATTTTGCCATTTTTTTGCTCTTGCCATCCTTCGCTGTAGTGAGACGTGCATCGGGGATTAAACACCAGCCTTTTGTGTTATATATGTGTGCCAATTGGCACACCAAATTTATGGCTCGGGTTGCGGCTGATTTCTGGAGCATTATAATATCCAAATACTTGGTCTCAAGCAGCAGCATGAAGTACCAGAACTGCAAAGTATGAAAATTGTGAGATTTTCACTAGGTGACCTGTCGCCGTTTCGAGCCAAAACCTCCAGAGAGCTCCAAATTGTAAGGGAAGCAGGCATAGGAAAGATTTATAGCCTGATATGGGAGTTCAGCTGATGGTCCGGTAGTGTAGGGGAAGTATGTCTGATATGTCTGACTCCGGAGCAGAGGCTGTGTTTATAAAATCTATAAATCTTTGTTTATAAATTAAGTTTTGCTCATAATTGTAGTAATTAATTATGCTTTGCTGATCACTCTTAGAAATGTCCCAGTAGAAACTACAGGATTAAGTTTTGTAGATGATAAATATACAAAAGCTATTGTAGAAAATACAGGTTATGTCTTGTAATTTCTACAAAACATCGTTGCTAGTTTTTACCGGTCATAACTTGGTAGAATTGGAAACAAGTTAGACCAGTATTCAATAAAAATGAAACCAGTATAGTTTTCACTGGTTTACAGGTTTACTCTGCAGGAAAGTACTCGATAGTCGATACGCTTATAACGAAAACTGAGTTGATAAAGGCAACAGTGATCATAATTTTTGAAGACTGACATTTTTGAATGTTTTCAAATTTTCAGTCTTTCAACACCCCGTGGGTGAATTTTTTGTAACGGCCGCTCCCTGCCGAAAATGTATTGGGAGCGGCCGTCCCCCCCCCGCATCTGCCAGCAACAGGTTGCTCCAGTAAAATTTCCAAATTTACAGGTTTTGTCTTGTAAAAACTACAGGTTTGGTATCTGATTCAGGATTGTCTAGAAAGTCGAACTGTACTACAGGTTTCTTTAATATTTTCTACAGGAAACTCCTGTAGGGGAAGTTGCCCTTGGATAGTTGTGTAGGTTGCTTGTCAAGGTGAAATGAAATAAAACTTTCGCAGTAGCAAGATAAACACGTTGCTGTAAGGGAATCAGGCATAGGAAAGATTGATAAGCCTGCAATGGGAGTTCAGCTGATGGTCCCGTGGTGTAGTGGTTAGCATGTCTGCTCCGGAGTCAGAAGGGCCGTGGTTCGATCCCCGGCGGGACCAATTCTTTACTTTCAATGGTGAGTGAAAAGCTGAACCTCCCTCCTCCCTTCTCTCTTCTAGGTCCTGGTTTCGTGGGTACGAGGGTGCCTGACGCCTCCCGTTCGGGCTTGTCCTTGGTTTCTTCCTGATCCGCCAGCCCTGGTAGAAGCGCTACATGTGGCGAGGCTGCCTCAGGACCCGGATTGGACTCCTGTCTCCGGTCCCCCAGTAGTTGCTTCTGGTTGGTCGGATCTAAAGGGGTCTGGAACGTGTGTCGGGGGAGCACGGATCCCTTGGGCTCAGAATGCCCTGCGCTGGATGCGCTCTCGGTTCGATTTTCGAGTTGAGTAAGCCGCGGGACGCGTCTTAATTAAAACCCGGGGGAGATGTAAGGGAAGGAGGCATAGGAAAGATTGATAAGCCTGCAATGGGAGTTCAGCTGATGGTCCCGTGGTGTAGTGGTTAGCATGTCTGCTCCGGAGTCAGAAGGGCCGTGGTTCGATCCCCGGCGGGACCAATTCTTTACTTTCAATGGTGAGTGAAAAGCTGAACCTCCCTCTTCCCTTCTCTCTTCTAGGTCCTGGTTTCGTGGGTACGAGGGTGCCTGACGCCTCCTGTTTAAAACTGTGCAGTATTAAATTAAACAAGAATTGTTTTCTAATTTTAGTCAACTTTTGATTTTCGAACCAGTTACTTTATGCGGTCGGAAAGTTACGTTTTCAAGACAAGGATTCTCAATTGCAGTTGAGGTGGTTAATATGGCCAGCCGAAATTTCGTGAGGGCCCAAATATGGTCAATGTAAAATTTAACCTATTTTACATGTAAAAACACGGGTTTTTCAGTTGTAAGATCTGGCTGATTTTTGCTTGCAAGTTTTAATGTAAGAGTTTTGGCTAATCGACAAATGAACCTTTGATGTAAGTCTTCATAAAAAATTTGCTTAAAAACTGATGATTTCAGTTGAATCAGTAGTAAACCGTTATTGTACAAATTTTAAAGCTAAAAATAGAATTATGAAGCATAATATAGCCTTAGAGGTTGAACACAGTGTTTAAAATATTGTTTTGTATTTGAAAATACCATATTTTAGCGTTTTTACAAAAATGCTTTGATGTTGCCGCTATGATAAAGCGTGTGTCTATATTTGGCACCTCTTGTCCATATTAGGAACCCAGGTGTCCATATTAGGAAATTTTTTTCTCCTATCTTTCTGTGCTAAAATCGGATTTGGCCATATTTGGGCAACTTCCCCTAATCAAAACGACATGTTTCCTTAGTATTTTCTACAGGATGGATTTTCTTCTTTGCGCGATAACCGAGTGGTAAGGTGTTCGACTAAGGATCTAACGGTGCTAAGTTCGAACCCCCGCTGCCACAAGGATTTCACAAATCCCCTTGAGCAAGGGACTAAGCACGTATCGGTTCGCCGTGGGCTCCAGCCAATCCAGCTGTCTATCCTTATTAACTGGTAGGTAAATGGGTACCACTGCGGTGGGAAGGTAACAGGAGTCTGTGTTCGGGCGTAATGCCTGACGAAGGGCTGCTCCCCCTTCCACAGATGTAGTCAACACTAGCGTTGTCGCTCCTGGCTTCGGGCTGTGAATCCAGAGATAAGCACCGGCACCCTATAACCCTCTGTAGGTTGGAGTTCTCTCCAGGGGTCACTTTACTATTTTCTACAGGAAACTCCTGTAATTTTAACTATTCGAGAGGCCGGTAAAAAAATACAAAAGTGACTTTTGTGGAAAATACAGGAAGCTCCGCTAGTGACTGACCGCACAGGAGCACTTTTGTAGAAAACTACAAGAATTCCTGTAATTTCTACAGGAGTCTTTTTAAGAGTGATGGAAAATCATTAGTGTGACTGAAAATAATCAGTCCTTGTAATAGTCCAACTCAAATAAAAAATTAAATTGAAGAATATCCGAACAAATTCTTGAAAAATCAGAAATTTTGTAGAATTAAATTCATTGTTTTATTCAACTGCTTTTTTCGAATTTTATTTTATTTTATTTTATTTATTACTAAAGAAAAATCTTTGTAAATGCCAACAGCCAACTTCAAATTATTCTTAATTCTTAGGCTTCTAACATTTTATGATTATATTTCTAAGTAAAAAATAAATGAAGTAATTTAGTTTCAACTCTTGGTTTCAATTAATATCAGTGCTAACTTCTATCTTATTAGGTTTCTGATGTCTTATTTCTAAGAAGTTTTTATTTATGTCTAAGAATATTTCTAAGTAAAAAATTTAAAATAAAAACTTTGTTGCCGTTTTGGAAATTAATATCTCAGACTCAGAGTTGAGTGGTGAAATCTTTCCTTAGGGAAAAATTGCAAGAAAAGCTTACAAAATTTAAGTTTACTTGGAAGATTCAGGTTAATTTCAATATTACTTAATTAATTTCAATTATACATAATTAATCATACAAAATTTTTGATTTTTCAAGATATTTCATTTATTATATATGTGTCTGTATATTAGGATTTAATTTTCTATCTCAGTCTAACTGTTATAATGAATAATTTATTTTGGCGGATCAAAATTTCCCCCGAAAATTTACACCGGTGTAGTTTTTGAGGTAAATTTTGAAATTTTAAACAAGAAACAAGAAACAAACAAACGAGCAAATTAAGCACACCTCACAAAGCTCATATCCAAAAGTCTATCTTGTGCTTCTATTAAATTTAAATTAGTACTGTCACGTATTCTACTTATAACCTATTTATGTTACGGTAGAATTCCAGTATTTAACTGTTAAAGTAGTGCTTTCGACGGAAACTGAGTTGTTAGACTTTTTGATATCAATTAATTTAATGCCAAAAACTTTCTTACATTCTATGATGTACAAATCCAGTATATCTTTTTAGCCTCTTTTTGTTTGAACATAAATATCCCTGGATTGAAACAATAATTGATGCTGACGCGGTTATCATATTCCACTTGATCCTCCGTCTATTTGTTCAACATTTGGCTTTCCTCTAGCCATTGGCGGCAATAGGCCTTGTACCTTGGACCTGTATTGGGAGCTAGACCTCCCAATACTCTCTTGTGAATCTGCGGTTACTATGATCTGGTTGCCCCCGAATGGTTGCTTTCGGATCAATTAAACTTTATCCCCCAACAAAAGTTGGTCAACTTCAAAGGCTTATTGCAAGAGATCCACAGAACTATAGAGCATGACTTATACATCGTTGGAATGCTCGAGATGTGCTCTATCAAACGATGTAGCTTGCTGCCATAAAACGTTAAGCTTACAAGAATACCAAAAAGTGGAAAAAGCGATAACTTTGATAGTTTTTTAAGTCTAACTTTTTATAGCAGCAAGCTACAGTAAACTGCTTTACACCGTTACATAGAGCACATCTCGAGCATTCCAACGATGTATAAATTATGCTCTAAAGTTGATCTCTTGTAATTGCCTTTGAAGTTGACCAACTTCTGTTGGGAGGGATAAACTTTAATTGATTCCTGCTTTCGAAACAGTCTCAGTCGTGCCATGCCAAAGCTTGTTGACTTACGGCTTATTTTTATTTTTTGCTTTTTCTTGTTTTCTATTTATCATACACTACTACAAGCAATTATTCATTATTTACTCACATGTATAACATTTTACACAATAGCAACAACATTTATAGGTGAAATGATTACATAACGGAGATACTTCATCAGTAAGGGCAAATGCACCCTTACTGACTAAACAAAAAGTGTGAAAGACTTCCTATTATGAAAAAGTCTGATTCTCCCACGGTGGGAGTTCCACCAGATTGTTTCTGTGACATAGTTTTATATTTTAAATTTTAAATATAATTTATTAAATTCATAACCGAGGGCAAATCTCCTTTGATTATATTTAGCGAGGTCTGTGAAGGCATTATGTTATAAAATTATCTGGTGTCTGGCTGTAACAATTTCTTTAGTGTTATTTTGAGCTTTGTTTTCGAATTTGTCCAAAATAAACTCGTGGTACTGAAATGTTGGATCTTTTGCGCTTTTCCCCCCCCCAGCCCTAACTTTTGATTTTTTTGACCAATAACTTTGAAATTTGGTGTGGGTGCATACTGGAGGCTGGTGAATTCAAAAATTAAAAAATTTTAAAATTTTAAAAATTTTAAATTTTTATTTGGTAAGGGGGGACCAAGGGGAACCAAAAAATTTTTTGAAACAAATTTTGCTGAAAACTCGCATACAGGGGTTTTCTTGGGTGCTGAGCACGAATCTGAAATCCGTTTTTCGATTCAACTTTTCGTTAGCTCAGTATAAGCTAAAGTTGTAAGCTTAACATGTAAGCTTATACTGAGCTAACGAAAAGCTGAACCGAAAAACGGATTTCAGATTCGTGCTCAGCACCCAAGAAAACCCCTGTATGCGAGTTTTCAGCAAAATTTTTTTCAAAACATTTTTTGGTTCCCCTTGGTCCCCCCTTACCAAACAAAAATTTAAAATTTTTTAAAATTTTTTAAAATTTTAAAATTTTGGAATTTTTGAATTCACCAGCCTCCAGTATGCACCCACACCAAATTTCAAAGTTATTGGTCAAAAAAATCAAAAGTTAGGGCTGGGGGGGGAAAAGCGCAAAAGATCCGAAATGTTTGCCGTTGACTTTCGTCGATGGATGAGTAGAGCAAGACATGCACACACTCTAGAATTTGCAATCTTCTTACATTTGATTTCGAGATAACTCAGTCTTATATCTCTACACCAATTACAATATTAGAAAAATTTCCATACTATCTATCTATAGGTACCAAGGAGGTGTGAGTAAGTTTAAGAATAAGCAAGGCGATAACGTTTGGCTTTAGTGTTAAACACTACCAAACGTTGCGTCATCGTTTTCGTTAGGATCTCGATTGTCCGTGATGTAAGATCAATGATCATATAAAGAATATATAATATTATCTAGGTTATGACCATGAAATCTATAGTGATATGAAGTGGAAACAAAGGGAAAAACGAAGTGGTGATAAATGGATACAGTCTTCAATTGTTCTGCTTAACTGTTAAATTTATACCACTGACAGAAACTGAATTATTTGACCTCTTGGGATCGAATTTGATGCCAAGTGATTTCTTTAATCCAATGACGTATGAGTCTAGTATTTCTTTGGCTTCCTTCTGCTTAAACATGAATATCAGGGGATTGAAACAATAGTTGATGCTAACCGTAACGGCAATCCACGAATACACAATCGGCCCTACTCGACCCCCATGACTTTTGTAGATCAGCAGAATTACTGTAGGCAGAAATACTGTCAAAAAGGTGACCAAATTAACGGCCAGAAGCATTTTGGTGGTCTTTATTTGCAGTTTATAGGCAAACGCTTTCTTGTTATCTGCCGCGCCGAAACTGTAAGTCTTCAGTCGCAGGGCAATTATGTCCATGAAGAAAACCACCTGGGATACCACATTTAGAGCCAGTGTAATCGAGTATGACATATTCAGCATACTCAGTTCAAAGGTGTCCTGAACATGGCAGTTGGCAGGGATCATCTCATAGATGTGATCAGAAAAATAGGTTCTTAGGGTCATACTGAGTGCAGCTAGTTTGGACCCGACCACAACCAAACCAGTGGAATATTTGGCAAAACTGTCGTCCATCGAATAGTATTTTTGAAACCAAACGATGGCAATAAATCGATCTGCCGCGGTCAGAACGCTAAATCCAACATCGCCGATTTGGGCCATCTCAATCCAAGGGACCATCCCACGCCAGAGACAGACATAGACGGGGGCCGTATCCAAAATTCCATTGGTTATGAACAGGTAGCAATGATTCAGCGTCCATACTCCGTTGCCAAGACCGAACCAAAAGTCCATATAGGACCAACCTAGCAGCATCCATGTTTCCTTTTTCCGCAGTTTCTCATTTCGACAGAACATCCACATAAACAGGCCGTGCAGGAAACAGGCCACAACCATGAGCGGCCCGCAGATGAAACCCGCAATTCCCACTCCAACCCGCAGTTCCCACAACTCTTCTGCGGTTAGATTTGCCATTTGAGCAAAATACCCCGCGTTTTATGACCTGTTCAAACAATATATGAAACATGAAACGGGTAGAACAAGCTTACATAGGGTTACTGGGTAGGTATGAAGTTAAGCTTTACTTTAGATTAATCCTAAGGTGCGTGTAACTGAAATATTTCGTATACGGGTTGAGCCATTTTGGTCAATCTATATGAAGGAATGTGCCAATCCTTGTTGCCAAAGCGCGTTACAGTATGTCAATTTTAGTACTGGGGTAGGTATGAAGTTAAGCTTTACTTTAGATTAATCCTAAGGTGCACGTAAATGAAATATTTCGCATACGGGTTGAGCCTTTTTGGTCAATTTATATAAGGGAATGTGCCAATCCTTGTTGCCAAAGCGCGTTACAGTATGCTAATTTTAGTTGTTCTTCTTCCTCGTTACAGTAAACCTATCGTGTATAATAGGGTGGAGTTTAACGTCACAGCATTGTGTGCTATTGTTGGCAATAATCACAAGCACGCAACGATTGCATGACTGCAGCCCTTTTGTTCAAAGAAAATTAAATCTCCGTGCTATTTTTCTCATTTCTCTTGGCAAATTGAATTTATACTGAACACTTGCTTCTAAGCAAAATTAACTCTGCAATGGATTCACGTCCCAAATCAATGAGGAATTAGATTAAAAAAATCAAAATGACATTCTTTTAGATTAGATTTCAAATCCGTATTTTTATTCCTGCAGATTAGGAATGTATAAATGAAAACTATAATACGACCAGAAAATGTGTGTACAAACTTTGACCGTTTATAGCAGATTGACCTTTGAAGTAAACCCCAACAATGTGTATATTTTTAGAATCCTTGGGAACTCGAGATTTCGAAAATCCAAAAAATCCGGAATTCCTGGTTTCATTCATGAAAATTTAAGACGTTTTAGTTTTTCGCTCATTTTTATAGCAATCAAAATTTGGTTTCTACGATCGAATAGAGCATCGACTGCATATTTTTGCTTTTACGAGCTTTTCACGAAAATATACCCAATTCCCTGAATTCCGGGTTTTCGAAATTTCCGGATTCTAAAAATTTTGTTCAATACCCACAAGATGGGTATCGTTCGAAATCTCTCATCAAGCGGAACAACTTTTGTTATAAAATTAACTTCTTGAAATGCACTCAATTTTGGAATTTGCAAAAACCAGATTTTAAAATTTTCTCCAATACCCTACAATATGGGCATCATTCGAAAGCTCTTGATGAGCTGAACAGATCTTATACTAAAGTCAACTCGCAGAAATGTGACCAATTCCCGGAAATCACGAAAAACTTTTAAGCTAGAGTTAAAAGCGGAATTCGTGAAATTCAGAAATTTGGGGCATTTTCAGTCACTCGTTCTATTACAAGATTTGTTCAGCTCATCAAGAGCTTTCGAACGATACCCATCTTGTGGGTATTGGAGAAAATTTTTAAAATCCGGAAAATTCTGTTTTCGCAAATTCCGGGAATTGAGTGCATTTTCATTACCGATCCGAAGATTGCAGGTTTCAAGTTCTGTCACGATCGCATCGCCACATGTGAAGTTTGACTCTACAACTGTTAGTAAAACTGTACGAAGCTATTGAATAAACTGCGTTGACTTGGTTAGTAAAGACCACTATATATTCGAGACGAAGATCACAGTAACTACGTGGTGTGTGATGCTAGTACAGCCAAACCCTAACGGCCGATTGCACCAAATCGGACTAGCTATTCTGAGAATAAAGTTATTCCGGAATAGCTATTCCTATTCTCATTTTATTCCGATATTCCGTTGCACCAAACAAGAATAGGATTAGCTGAGCTAATACTATTTTATTCTCAGAATAAAATAAGAATAGGTATACCTATTCTTATTTTCGTTTAACCAATCAAACGGTACCAAACGCCATACTCAAGCAATCAGATTATAGTAGGTTTTGTCACGTGTATTCCTATTCTTATTCTGGTGTTAGCCATTTTCTGGTTATGATTTTAAGTTGAGCAAGCAAGGAACTGAAATTTAAATATGTACATAGTACTAACAAGGCGCTGGGTATTATGGGTTACAGGTTACGTTTCGGCAAAAGGCTTTAGGCATAGAAATGAAAGTAAACACAAATAGTCAAGAATTTTGCCAGTTTACCTTGAAAACATGGGCTTACGGCGAATTCGATTTGAATCAATAATTAACATTTTAAAATGCAAATGCGAAGAATTTGTTTTGCCTAGCATGAATAAGCAGACATGAATAAGTCATACGGAAAGACAGTACTTGACGTCGCAAGTTAAGAAAGTATTATATAGCTCAAAAATTCAGGAAATCTTTTAAAATATGGGCTTAAACCTGCTCTTGAGGAAGAATAGGAATAAGAATAAATAAGGAACTTATTCGCATTTTATTCCTATTTTATTCCGGAATAAGTTTGGCGCAATGCTCTTAATCTAATCCTATTCTTATTCTTATTCTGATTTTATTTTTATTTGGTGCAATGGAATTCTTGCTATTCCGATTTTATTCTGGAATAAAATAAGAATAAGCCTATTCTAATCTTATTCTTATTTGGTGCAATCGGGTGTAAGTTGACTAGAAAATATTTAACAACACTAAAATTTACTGTCAAAATCACTGCAGAGTTAGACAAGACTCGAGAAATAACGTTCAAAATAATAATTCAAACACTTGCAGATTAATTTCGAAACTATGCACAATAAATTTATACAGCACCAATAAATTTACAAAGAAGTTCGAGAAAACTCAAAGTTATACGGCGAACCTAAAACTCGTGCAGTGGCTGAGCAGGAGAATAGCACAGGTCAGCTGGTTCGTAACGTGGCCACGATCCAGACAGTCCTTGAGGATCTGTCAGAAACAAGCGAAGTTGCCCAAGGATTGTTTCGAAGCCAGTTAGTCGACATGAGTTTTGCTCTTCATCATCTGTCAGATCAACTTCAGATCCTGGCTGCATTAAATAGGGGATTTCAGAAAAAGGATATCCACCCTGTTGAAGCTGCTAAGAAAGTGGCCGATGCCAGGAATGCCATCAGATCTCTATATAGCTTGGTGATACAATTGAGTGCTGAGACGTTGCTCCATGGAAACTGCTTCCACCAGCTGGACGGATCGTTGGAAGATAGAACTGAACGAGTCGACGTTCAAATTCGCCGGTAGCTGACGCGGTAGCTGCCGCATTGGCTGAACGTTTTCCTGATCCTGTTGGAGTTATCCGTTGCTGTTCGATCTTTAAGCTAATGTCAATATGTAAGCAGAAGAGATGACTGGGTACGGAACAACAGAGATTCGGCGGCTAGCGTCACACTGTGGTGATCAATTTGGATTGGATAAGGCGGCTACAGTCCTGGAGTGGAGCCTTTATCGCGGATCTTTTCTGGCTGCGGATGCCCCACGAATACCTACCTCCATCTATGAGGCCTTCAAATTGGCCATTATCACTGGTGGTAATGACCCCACGTATCTTCAGCTTCGGTAGCTAAGTCGAATATTAGCGACGTTCGATGCATCGAATGCTAAGATCGAAAGAGGATTTTCCTTGCTGCATCGAATGAAAACTAAACGCAGAAGCAATTTAGAAAATTGTAACTACCCATTTTACCTAAGTAGTTATATACATGTATTGTACGTGAGTATGCAAATTTAGTCTGACTTGGCATGTTAAATACATTGTTAAAGATGATGAAGTATTGTTGCTAAATTGTTGCTAATTTAATTAAAGTTGCCATATTTGCGTACTGACGTAAGTATTAAAAGGTAAAAATGCTACCACCGGAGAATTCTTCTATCATTGTCAGGGTCTAGATGGGAGTCTCTAGTGGGAGTCGTTGACGTATACTGTTGAATTGTGTATATAAACGTCGCAATTATGATTTCGTTGCATATATGTTGCAGTCCTGTCTTCTGCATTTAGGTCGAAACTATAGACATCTTGATGCGCCTGCGCCTGAATGCCACGCCCTGTGCAAGTTCGACTACGACAAAGCTTACAATATCTGGCTGTCTAAAGGTCCCTGCCGACGTTACAGAATTCGTTACCAGCCAAATCCAGGTGCCCAGCCGCAGCTAGGCCCTTCCCATGTCCCAGACATCGAGGATGTGGAGGTGGTGGAACCGGGTCATAGCTGCCCCTCGATGATGAGGAATCCTGGTTCTTCGGATTTACCTCGCAAGAAATTACTGAAGCTGCCAGAACCCTTTCTAACTTTGAAGATTAAATTTCTGGAAAAATTGTTTGCTCAACTCTGCTCAATTGACAAAATTTTATAGCTCAACAACTTATGAAAATGTTGCAAAAATCAGAAAATTTGGGTGTGTTTTTGAGCGTGTTTTTCGAAGAAAAAGTTTTTTTCTGAGAAAAAGTGTGTTGAAACAGTAAAAACACCCAAAAAACCATGTACTAAGCCTACAGTGTATTACTTTGTTATTATTGGTTACGATAATGTTTAAACCCATATGTTATCGTAAAAATATTACCTATTGATTAAGATGTAATAGATTGTAATCAATGTTATCAGTGGGATAAGACTCGTGAGATTTTTATTACTTTTAAGTGCATTCTGTAGTGCCATGAAAATTTTGTGATCTTATTCATTTTCTTTTTCAAATGGAATAATCATTGGAATTTTCACAACGTGGAAAATAT
>JASAND010012043.1:0-60851 GCA_030248195.1 Trissonchulus latispiculum
AAAATAGGTAGAAATCTGCCACAATTAAAAATCTCATAACGAATGTCCGATTAGCGGACCGGTAGTTTAGTTAGTTCTAGGTAAGGAAATAGTTGCAGTCTTGTTGCATTAATTAGCTGACGTTCTTAATAATTGGGAAATAGTTAAGCCTAGTCAGGATAGGAATATTAATGGTCTTGGCCTAAACTTATCATGGGCTCACAGTCGTTACCGTAATCGTTTAGCTTCCCATGTCAAAGGCCAAAAGACGAACCAAACTAAAAGAAAGGAAGTAGACCCGTACTGAGATTCGAACTCAGGTTCTCTGGATTAGTAGGTCCAGTGCTCATCCATTGAGCTATACGGGTTACGATTAGAACAAGTTCAGCTAGCCTATATAAGGAAGCAATTTAGCAACCCAGCACGTGCATAGTCAATTAATGCATTACATGTGCTAATTATGCATATGTGGAAATTAACTTTAATTATGTTTTTCTCACTAATTACTTAACATTTATTAAAAGTGTTGTTTTGTTTTGGGGTGGTAAGAAAAAAAATGCTCAGTTTTTAAGCTCTACAAGAATATATAACTTTTACTCAAATCCGTGTTCATCGAAATTTTGTTAATTTATATGCCAGTTTTGCACGAATGCAATTATGTGCTCGTGTGAAGGGGTGGTAGTACGCGCGACTGCCACTCGGCTGGCTGCTGGGGTTGCCAGCACCGGATCGAATAGCGGTTCGGCACGTCCCCTGTTAGGGCACTAGGATAAGGGGCAGGTAGATTTAGAAGTAGACGTAGTTCGGTAGGTCGGTAGGTCGGTAAGTAGGGACTGCGTAAAATGGCTGCTGAGACAGTGAGTGAGTGAGTTTTTGCATTCTTGCCAAAGAAAACAGTTAAAACTAATTATGTGCAAAAAAACTCCCCCACAAAGCAGCATATTAATTTATTTTATCAACATAGGTAGGAAAACTGATTAGCCATAAAATGTTTAATCAAATAATCAGCTATATTAATTCATAAGTTAGTATTACGTAGGGTTTAGTAATTTAATGTACTTAGGTAGGTAGGCAGTAGCTAGGTTAATTGTAACAAAACCATAAATGTCTGACCATCTTCCAACATTAGAAATTCATTTAAAAACATCAAATTTTGCATACGGTTAAGATTAGCAGCGGGCAACGGGAAACAAACCCGTTTCCCGTGACAAATCAACGAAATTGGGCCAGAACTAGGCCAGAAATGCAAGTTGTGTTCAGTCATTTAATCTGTTCAAGCTAACCTGTGAGTTTCTATCAGAATCGGTTTGTATTAATCTAAGACGGGCCAGGCGGCCCGGTTTGTGCAAGACAAAGGATAGAAACTAGCAAGGTTTTCAAATAATGTACGAATAACGAAGGTTATACGTTTTTAAGAGTTGTTTCGTCTAATTGCAAGTCATTAAGACCTGAGTTGGGTCCAGACGTGAGAACATTGCGAATCGTTTTGTCTGCGTAAAGAATCATCTCAAGTGTAATCAAAACCAACAAGTTGTAATCTAAAATGGCCAAGAAGGTCTGTTTCGTGACAACAAATTACTAAGAACGGTTAATTCTGTCAAAAAGGCAATAGCCAATGGTTTGGTGTCATTTCGTCAATTCACCAGTTCAAATAGGGCCCAAAATGCACATTTTGGGCCAGGAAAGCGAAAGAACGAGTAATGGTTGCTGGGTTCGATTCCCGCACCGTGTCCTTGTATTAATGGGTTTTAACCCATTTGATTCAGGTGCGCGGATCGTCTCTAGTTCGGAATCAGAGCCAGTGAGCTAGTCAGACTTGGATCAGTCAGTGGAAGTGCTTAATCCAGGAACTTTGGTCAGAATCAGTATATTGGGTTGCTTATTGGATCCGGAAGAGATCCCAGATTTGGATTATCAGTCAGACTTTTGTGGAGCCGAATCACTGTAGGTACCTTGTGGACTTAGAGCATAACTAAGGTCGAGATCAGAGACGAATCCCGCCGGCACTTGATATCACTTGGGCAAACTGTAAAGTGGACTTTGACATCTAAAATCACTCATTACTTCCTTGCTTAAAACATGTACAACCTTATTCAGTTCAACCTTCTCGCCTCCGGGGCTCAGTCCCCCCTGTCTCTGGCTTGAGCAAAGGTAGCAGCCAGAAGTTCATTGTATCTTGAAAGCAGAAGAAACCGAAGAAGCACCAATCCGTGAACTTTGTATAACTGTGTTTATTTTCCATTAATTAGAGACAGGTAAGGAAGGACTACCAAACCCCCAACAGTTTCGCGTTCCTCAAATTCTGTCCCACATAGCATCCCTGAACTGAGTGTCGGAGCGAAAGCGGTGTCCGACTTTCAGGGGCTCACCCAAAGACCGTCCCTAGGTTAACAATTTAGTTTATTGTGATACTAGTTTGACCGTCCTATTGTAAGGGGACGTATAAAGAGTAACAAAGCACGAGCATATAGGGCACACACAGCATATAGGGAAATTGAGTTAGAAAGAGTTAGTAGAGTGAAAGGGTGTAAAACACGTTAAGAGTATCGACCTTGTCCCGTTAACGTAATCAAAGTTTGTAATATTATTCCAAATTGGAATATTATTAATAATAACCTAGGAAGGGAAAATATCTGGCAACTCTGGTACAGTAAACTTGTACTGTATCTCATTGTATTGTAACGTAATCGTTAGTATTGTAGTAACTATTGGTTATAAACGCACGGAATTGTAGAAATTGTAATTGTAGTGTTTTCATTAAATTAGAAGTTTGTTAGTTACTGAGTTATTACAATCAACAAAGGCGAGTTTGCCTTCAACCACGGTGCGTTTACCGTCTCGTCTTATCGCAAGTAAACACAGGCGCGTTAGCCTCCACATACGGTGCGTTTACCGTGCAACTGCTAGCCACAAGAAAGAATCAAAGATCCAGTGAGGAAGAACTCAACCAAATCCAGTTCTCATCAAGAAAGCAAGTGCTGACCCCGCTTGCTGTACAGTTGGAGAGATCATCAAGGAAGCAAGTGCTGACCCCTCTTGCTGTCCGGTTGGAAATCAACTCAGGAGCCTCAAACGAACTCACCTACAAAGACCCCTACCAAGGTTGGCCGCAGAGAATCTCTGATTTTGGAACACCACCTTTCAGAGATCTGGTGCTTAAGTCTGCTTCATTGCGAACAGACGTGCTGACCTTCCGTGTAAAGAAGAGGAGATTAGAGTTTAGAGCAGATCGTGTCTTGGATCTAGCTCACTTCATTACATATTAGCGTTCTAACTCCCTCCGCGCAATCCCGATTCAAAAATTCGAGATTTCCGGTCAGAGTGAGTTTTCCCAATTTCTGAACGTTTGGCAGCTGCTATACAGTTATAACTATATTCATTCGAAAGATCTCATTGAGCTTCACATTTTTGCTTGTAAAGCAAGTTTCTAGCTTTTCTCTACCGTGAGATATAGCCGATTTCTTGTTTTGGCGTCGAAAACTTGTCATTTCTGCAGAAATCAAATAATCCAACATTTCTTGAACTACGCAAGCCGTAAAATCAAACTAAGGGTGTCGATCTAAGGTCTCACAGGGACAAATTATCCGATGCATGATCGTCTTCCAACTGTTATCTCGTAGGCTGCTATCATAAAAAATGTAGTTTTTACAAAAACACGACCAATTTTTTCCAAAGATTGTGGAGCATTCACCATGCAAGCTGGAGGGCTGCTACTGAACAAATGTGTTTTGCACAAATATACCCAGGGACGAGTTTTTAGTTTCCCCGATTGCTGCTTTCTAGCTAAAGTAATCGCTTGACAAATTTGGAAAAAGTATGCAAAATACAGGTAACGCACACATTTCAGCTTATTTCTCTGTAACGAAGAGTGCTTTCACAATAAATAAAAAATCGTCCCCAGCTATTTGATGGAGGTATCGAATGATATAACCGATGTCTCACGAAAAAATTTACTTGAGTCGGCAAAAATTCTGGAAAATTATACTTCTTCTAAAATGTGTTAAAAATATTTTAGAAAAGCAACATTAGTTTCGTGGCATGTGTAATGGAAAAGGCAAAATAAAACCCAAAATGGGCAGGGAAAAGCTCAACTTGTAGTGGATTGTGATTCTTGATGGAAGTAATCCAAGTTTCTAGTGTATTAGTTATGAGTGGCGTGCTTGTGGAATTTTGATGTGAACTGTGAAACGTCCAAGCATTGTATAAAGTAACTGTCTTGCAGTTACCAGAGTTGCCCGTCATGTGAAGCCCCCCAGAAATCCGTCATTAGGGACATAGGTTCTAGTGTAAATAGGAAGAATAAGACAGAAAATAGTACTACGCGCACGCAAACGACACGAAAATGGAACAGACTCTCAGTAGAACGTAGTTTAAGAAAGCTTAGGTAGGTCATCTATTAGCAATGGAGGGGTCGTTACCCTTCCCGGGTCAGCAATAGGCCCCAATACGATTTTCCGTATAATGGAGGAGTCGTCACTCTTCCCAGGCCACGAATAAGGCCTCACATTATCAAGAAATCATTTAGAAACTGGTTAAAATAGCTGAAAATCATCAAGGAAAATAAGTTCGAAGAAGGAAGTTGTTTAATAACCAGCAATTTAACAAGAAACTTCGAGTTTAAAACGTTGTATGCAGTTAATCAGTGCGAATATTGGAAGATGGGTCAAAATAAGGCCATAATTCGCCCATTAAGGGCACGGAATAGTGTTACTTAGTGTTCATAGGTACTAATTAGGTATAACCTGCATTAATTAGGCAATAATTAATCAATTTGGGTAATTTTCGGTCAAAATATAAGTTGGTTTCATCTGAAAGGCAATTCTCTGCTGATTCTAAAACTCCAAACCCGGTCGCCCAGCTCCCAATATTGCGAAAGTCATAACCAAAAGAAGTTTTGTTTAAGTTACATTTTAATTTTGTAATATTGGCCTTGGGTGACCTTATAACAATGCGTAACTATGTGTGAGGTTACGCCCATTCATGTTTCCATTCACACCCCCAGAGCCTCTGCTGGCTCTCTCCCAGCAGAGACTTGCCTCGCAGAGAAAGATTTAACACATAACTATAGCGTGAAATTACGTTCGGAGGGGGCTTAGCTCCCTCCCTAATAATTTAAAAGAAACGAAAACAGTTAGTCTTAGGTAATTAGGTACGTTGATTAAGAATATTTAAGTTTTAGTTTCTAGAAAATTACGTAGCTAATAGTATGCATATTTTTACGCAACAATTGCCCTTCCTTTTCCCTTTCTAGTTAGACTTAGAGTCTTGGCGAGGAAGGACAATTGTTGCTGGGATCAACGGGCGGCTTCCCTTGTCTACGGCCGAAAGGTCAAGTCTAAAAAGAAAGAAAGGGGCCAGGAGACAAGGGAAGGCCCAAAAATAATAAATATAAATTTTACTAAATAACACGGCCAGAGTGGCAGTTAATATTTATTTTTCGGTATTCGGCCCCGAGTGGCCTTCATTTTGTACAACTTTGTTTTTCAATTCTTTTAATTCCATTTTTAAAGCCAGTAATTTCCCCTTTGGTTACCTTTACGTGGTAACCAAAAAGTCTGCAAAGTTTCCCAAAATTCAGCTTGGGAAATCCATCAAATTTGGGGTCAGTTGGAGGGTAATAACTCTATTATCTCATTAATCTCCCCTCCAACGGACCAGCCGCGTGGCCAGCCCGAGTTGGGCACACGCTTTAACATAGGGAGCTACCAGAAATTTATCGAAGCACCAAGAAAAATCAAAGAGAATCCGACTAAAAGCAAAACCCAGTGAGCGGTCAGACTCCTGTCAGCTCACTGGAAAATTTCAAATTTTCAGTCAGTGTTCGTCTGAGGTCACGGCCGAGAGCGGTCGGTTTCTCCCCCTCTATTAGCACGTCTTCCCGTTGTGCCAGCGTTTTGGCCGGGAATAAAAGACGTGCTCACCCCGGTTAGCACTCGAGTTAGGGACCCCTTCTGACCCACACTGGTCAGAAGGGAGGAACTGAGCACACACGACGAACACCACACGATGAGGGCCAGATGAGCGTACTATGCTCGGCCGGAATCACGCACCTAGGAACGCATTTTAGGGAATTTTTAAAAGGCCCTTTTGGCCTAAAACTTCACTTTTTGTGGCCTTCGGGCCTTGTTTTAAAACCAACTTTATCCAACCATGCCACGGCGTGAATGGCCTTTCATTTTTTAATAGGGGCTTATGCCCAAAAATATTTTTTGTGTATTGTTATTTTTCGGGGTTTGTAATTATGAATTGGGATTTTGAGTGGGGACCCACCCCTGAGCTGAGGTAGGAGGTCCCTTGGTTACGACCTCACATTCAGAACTGAGTTAATTTAGGGACTGTTTTTCCCCACAGCCGGCAATTAGGAATTGCCGGCCCTATTTGCAAAAATAGGCGCTATTGAAGTAATATTATTGTCTGTAATTGTGTATTGCTATTGTGAAATGCAACCCTTGTCGGCATCAAAAATGCTAGGAACTAAAAAAGGATCTGAATCATTTTAATCACCAATTATCAAGCTATTTTAAAGGGAATGGCCGAATTCCCTGTGTTAATTTAATTAATTTAAAGCTGTCCTTAGCGGAAGTATCTGTGTGATTTGTTTCTTTAGTAATAATTGCCCAAGCAATTATTACTCGTTCTGCTTCCAATAAACTACCAAAGTTCTCAAAATCCAACAAAATTTTCTTTTCTCAAAGTTCTCAAAGTTCCAAAGTTTAAAGCAAAATACTGGAAGAGGTTAATCCAAGTTAATCCAGAATTAGAACAAAATATGCATACTATAAGTAGGTAGGTCTTGTTAGGGAATAATTAGGATGCATTTTTGTCTGTGTAATCGTTTGTGTCAATATCGTTAGGATTTGTTGTGTGAATGAGACCCCCCAAATTTACGTAAGTGGCTGCCTGGGTAAACCCCTCATGGAGTGTGAGGTTCCAGAGCTAGCCTTCTGTTCAAGGTGTGAATTAGCAATCAAAATTGTGTGACTGTGAGTGTGAATGAGGGCATACCATGTAAACCCCCTTTGTGTGATAAGGGTATTGGGATAGGTTTCTTGGTTTAGAAGTAGCATGGGTTCACGGTCGTTACCGTAATCATTTAACTTCCCATGTGAAAGGCTAAAAGATGAGCCAATCTAAAAGAAAAGAAGTAGACCCGTGCTGAGATTCGAACTCAGGACTCCGGATTAATGGATCCAGTGCTCATCCATTTGAGATACACGGGTTATAATTAGAACAAGATTAAGCCAGCCAGTAGGTTTTATTCTAAGTCTGCTGTTTCAGTCCCAAACCTGCAAGCAAATAGTAATAAGGATGTTACATTAAAACACCCGGTACTTGAAAGTTAACATTAATATTAAGAAGGCCTTAGTTAGTTCACAAGTTAACAGTAATATTACGCAGGCTTTAGTTAGTTAATCTAAGTAGGTAGGTATGCATTAGTTAGGGCAATTATTGTAAGTATTTAGCAAATGACCATCTTCCAATATCAGAAATGCACTATAAAATGTCCAGTTTCGTACACATATTTGATGTAGTCTTTGGGTCACGGGAAATGGACCCATTTCCCGTGACAAATCAACGAAATCAGGCCAGTCACAGGCCGAAAATATTTCTATTAGTCAGTCTTACGGTTTTCTCTAAAGATTGTGCAAAATTTAGTCGGAATCAGTGTTTTCACGTTAAAACGGCCCCAGAAGGCCGATCTGTGTAAGGAAAAGACAAAAGCAAATGAAGTCTGAATATAGGTAGCAAACAGCACAGGTTTTGTACATCTCTCAAGAACATTTCGTCTAATTGCCAGTTCAGTCAGGCCCAGCCGGGCCCAAGGTGGAAACCTTACGAATCACCTCGTTCTAGCCGAAATTGCGGCAAGTTTAACCAAATTCTGATGATACAAGTTAGTAAAGGCCAGGAAGGCCCAATTGGTGACAAGAAGTTACCAGAAACGGTTAATATTGTCAAACAGGCAATAACCAACAGTTTTCAGTCAATTCTCAAGTTACAAGTTCAAATGGGGCCCAAAATGCACATTTTGGGCCTGGAAAGCAAAGGAACGAGTAATGGTTGCTGGGTTCGATTCCCGCACCATAATCTTGTACTAATGGGTTTTAACCCATTTGATTCAGGTGCGGAGACGAAGCTACGCTGCTCTATCCGAATCTGATCTGCCCGTGGATCTTATCAGTCTTGTGTCTCTCAGATAGTCAGAGTCAATTCAGTAGTTCAGTAGTGGACCGCAGAAGTCCGGATTAGTGAATCAGTAGTCAGTCAGTCAGATAATCAGGATCAGTCATTTTGGAAGGTACATAGACGGCTTGTATTGCCGAGTAGCGGATTTAAGACAGAGACAGCGAGCGTAGCACCGCCTGATCAAAGTGGGAGGTTAAACCAGAAACCGAAAGGCCTAAACCTAATCACTTGGAAAAAGGACTAAAACTACATTTCTTTATTTCGATCTCATCATGAATTCAACCGTTTCCGTCATCAGTCCTAAGTCGGGAGGCGTTTCTCCCGTGTCTCTGGCCTAAGCGCCACCCCAACCTCAGTGAAGAAGAAGAAGCCTTAGATTCATTGAACTGTGTAGTTGTTTAATTTACATTAATTAGGAATAGGTAAGGCAGAACCAGGTGACTCCCCATTTTCTCTATTTCCTCAAAAAAGCCAGTTCCGTACAGTAACCCTGTCTAGGTGTTGGAGCGGACCTTCGGGAAAGCAGTGTCCAACGATTCGGGGACTCACCCATAGACCGACCCCAGGTTTATCTCAGCTAATAATTGTTTGTTTGTAGTTTGTTGATTTGTAGTTTGATAATCCGTTTGTAAGGACGGATAAAGAGTCGCACAGCATAAGCATCTAGGCGCACGAGAAAGCATATAGGTACTTACTTGGTAGAGAGTTGGAGACAGTGTAATAGTTAGGTAGTGAAGACAGAGTTTAATAAAAGGAAGAAGAAGAGGTACCACTGAACCTTGTCCCTAACCTAAAACCTATAACTTGGGTAATATTATCCTAAATTAGGATAATATTAATAATAACCTAAAGAGGGTAACTGGCAACTCTGGTACAGTAAAATTGTATACTGTACTGATCTGTAATTGTACCTGTTTTTGCACAGCTTGTAACGACCCCTGTCAATACGCATATTGTAATTGTAATTTGTAATCTTGTCAAAGAGTGTCCCCGTAATACCTGTAACAAGTTTAGTAAATAATTGGTGTGTCAAGACTTAGAGTCTCAGAGTATAACAGAGAGGCGCGATTGTCTCTGAAAGTCAGGCGCGTTAGCCTAAAGATTGGATCAGGACTACTCAAAGGTAAGTTCTGGTCAGGAAGCAGAAGACTCATCATCAATCCAGCGATCAAATCCAAGCAAGCGCTGACCCCTCTTGCTGATCAGCTGGAATCCAGTGCAACAAACGAACTCACGAAGAAGACCCCTACAAAGGTTGGCTGCAGGGAATCTCTGATTTTGGAACACCACCTTTCGGAGATCCGGTGCCTAAGTCTACTTCTATAAGTGGACGTGCTGACCTTCCGTGTAATCAAGTGCAGAGCGGTTTCTGTCACTAGACCGGAGAGCAGAGCGTTTTCTGTCTCTGGAGACTAGCAACTTCATTACACGGTAAACAGAAGTTTTGGAGCCCCCAGTGAGGACCACTCCTGTCAATCAAATCCAGTGAGGACAATCAATCCTGAACAAAGACGCAGGAATAGCGAATAAGGTAAGTAATCCAGTGAGGATATCACGACCCGAAAGAAGAAGAATTAAGCTGAAAAGAGGATCAACCCTGACCCTGACGAGAAGTCAACTTCGTCCATATCAAGTAGCATCAGAAGAAGAAATGGATCAGTTGGAACAGCTCAATGGAAACGGGGATGGACCCCCGAACCTTCCGCCGCCTGTGGCGCCCGGTTTTGGCCAGCCTGGCCACCAGCCTAACCCTATCATGCCGCAATGGAATCAGTGGCCTAACTTCAACAATGGAAACGTGGAAGATCTCTTGGGACAATTGCGCGATAGCATACAGAATCAAGCCATTGCCGCATCATACCGGGATATGCCCTGCTATTCAGGAAAGGATCACGAGAATTTCGATGATCACCTCGCTAACTACGAGAGATTCAGCCAAAGACTCAATTTGGACGAGTATCAGAAGGTGATGAATTTCTCTTCTACCCTTAGGGGTCGAGCGGCAGAAATCTATAAATGCATGCCCAGGGGAGCGATGCAGCAGGACGATTGGGAAGCCTCCGTGAGGTCCCTCAGGGAACACATGATTCCCCCGCTCACTGATATGCATGCTACTGCCAAACTGCTGAGTATTCGGCAGATGCCACACGAGTCTGTGGCGGATTATTCCTTGCGGTTGCAGAAATATGCCCGCATAGCATGGGATGACCGAGGAGATCCAGAGTTTCTGGAAAACCTGAAATTGAAGACATTCCTGATTGGACTCCGGAACGAGTTCAAGCCACATGTTCCTATGGACACAACGGAATATTCCGTGGCCTTCACGAAGGCACGGCAAGCAGAAGGCGTATATCCCGGAGAGGGAACGCCTGCCTTCTTAGAGGTGGACCCTGAAGCCGCGGTTCCGAGCACGAACCTGACAGGTCCAGCCTTGCTAAATACGATCACGTCTCTGGTCCAGAGCACGGCCTTGTTGGCCAACGAGATAAAAGGAATCAAGATTGCCGGATCAGAACAGTCCAGACCTGCTCCGCAGCCTAAAAAGGGAAACGATAAAATCCCTTTTCCAAATGACTTCAGATGCTTCAACTGCGGACGAGCAGGGCATTCGAAGCGCGAGTGTAGGTCCCCTGGAGGTGGTGCCTACAGGCCCAGAAATGACTATCCTGGACCGCCGCGCTCTAACTATGGAGCTAATAACAATGGAAACGCCAACCAATTCCGCTCCAGCAACGGACCTCCTCGCTACCCGTCCAATGGGTACAGCGGAGACAGAAATCGGAACGGCGGTTATCCGCCTAGATCTGGACCTCAGAACCAGAATCAGCAGTATCCACAGCCGAGGCCCCAATGGAACAGGAATGATGGGCGAAATGCCGTGGAGGCTGTGAACGCCCCGTATGGATCACGATTTGCCGATGTTGGACAGCCTCGAGCTGGGCCTGCTTTGGTACAGACAATAGCTGCTGAGCCCGAGGGGAAGTCCGGGTACTTTCCCCCAGGGGCCACTCAATTGCCTACCCAGATCTTGCAGCTGGAACAGGAGATCAAGGATCTAGGAGGTCAGTACTTCGCCACTCCTCCTTACGTCAAGATGGAACAGCCTAAAGGTAAGACAGCTTACACGCTGAACACGGACCAAGAATCCGTGGATCCAGAGACCGAAAGATTGGATCGTGAGCTACATGCTCTGCCAATGTATCAGAAACCGATGTCTGTCACCTATCCGAAGACACATCGGCTGGAGGAGCCTCAGACCATAGAATATGGATACCCCTCTCACGTGAAGAGGAGGTTAGCTGTCGATTCAGGGGCTGCCCGTCCAAACACTGGAGGGAGCTCGGAGAGAGAAAGCTCCTGCTCATCTGAGAAATCGAGCACTGAATCTGCACGGCAGACCAGCCCAACGGCTGAAGAAGTGACGCCTACGGCTGAAAAAGCGACGGTTCCGACTGAGCAGCAGCCGGAGGAACCAGGAAAGCTGCCCAGTGGCCCAAGTTGGAGGCCCTCAGTCCGGATACCTGATGGAAGACCGACGCAAGCCAGAGGACGTTCACTGGGACGTGGACGCGGGATGAGAAGAAGTCCCTGGAGCCACGATTTGACACAGTGCTATCCAGCACCGCGTTTTCAGTCTGTACCGCCGCCAGATTCCTTGACTATTGGACTTGGCGAAGCCGTACGGGAATTCCGCGTACAACTCGGGTTGTCACCCGCTCCTCAGTTAGAGGCTATTCTTGACCAGCAAAGGAAACTGGTCCCGCCATCTCCGGCAATGTCGGTAGGATCCAACCAGCAGCCAAGGATTGCTGCAGATATGCCGGCCATCATGCAAAGCGCACAGAAGGTCCTTGCTCAGGGAAGCATGATAGTGGACATGTTACGCGCTCCCTTAGTGTCCGAAAAGGAGCTAATGGGTCCGAGTAGTCAGAAGAAGGAGATGATGAATGCCAATCCTGCAGAATCACAGAAAGAAGTCCAGAACACGCTTAATGTCATAGAGATGGGTCCAGTCATGAAGTTTGCTAGACGAGTCCTGAACCGACTGGGAGTCAAGGCTTCAGAAGAGGAACTGATCTGGGCATTGGATCCCAGCGTCTTCATGACCGAGGGCGATCCCTCATCTCCACGCAAAATGGAATATCTGATCAGCGATCTCGTCAAGTATCCGGAGCGAGCAAGATACAAGATTATTGACCAAGAAGCTATATATGAAGTCACTCGGAGAATCCTGAAAAGACTTGGAAAAACGGTGACTGATGAGCAGTTTTACTGCAGTCTGGACAGTGATGTTTTGGAAGCCCCAGAGGACTCGCCTCATGCGGGCAGGCTTGACCTGTGGGTCGAGAACCTTCTTAGCACGTCCATACCGCTGACGTGGCGTTTGATGGAATCTGGCAAAGAAGATGCTGATTCCTTAGCAGAAGAAATGAAAGAATTGGGCCAAGATGGAATCATGATATTGAACTCGCCGGAAGGGAGTTCTGACGAATCTATTAGCTCTGACAGTTCAGACGGCACTGACGAGGATCTGGAACACGCGGTAAATAAGCTCCAATCTCGAGGAGTTCGCGTGAATGTGAACGCGGTTGAGCCGGTCACTATCAAGACGAAAAAGAACAGAGGAAGCAAGAAGAAACGCAAGAAGGTTATTAAGAAAATCAAGAAAGTGTTAGGGGAGGTACAGATTCCGAAATCTGACCTGTGTCCCCAGGATATCAAGTTCCTGCGGAAACTCTTGAAAGATGTCAGGACTAAAGAAAGGAAACGCGCTCAAAAGGAAGAGCGACGCAAGTGGCAGATGAGGCAAGAACGAGAAAGATGCTGGGAAGCTCAACAGCGATTCCTACGGGCCAGAGCCCGAATGGAAGCTATGCATGTAGTGAGGCGAACAACGGACGCGCCTCCCAGTCCAAAACGGAAGACTCCCGCTCCTGAGCGTCCTATCGCTTTCAGATCTAGTTCCGTTCCTGCTATGGCGCGACTGCCGAAAGCAGAGACCAAGGAAGTTACCCTCACGAGCGAGGAAAAGAGAGAACGGACCACAACGAAAGGAGAAAAAGAAGTAAAAGGAATACGAGCCCTTCCTGTTCCAATATTAATAATGTGGGCTGTATTCGCGCTAATGATAGCCATGCTAATACCGTGCGTTAACGGTCAAGGTGGAGACGACTATTTCACGCAGAGGGCCAAGGCCATGAACACTATGGTATCTACGAAGTGGGGATTAGCCCTATCACCGAAAGGCTTGATGGCGACCTATACCAAGACAGAATACGTGCCTATTCTGATTCATATGAAGATGCCTAAGCCACCGCATATAGCCAAAATGCGAGCCTGGCTCTCCTTCTGCTCACTCTGCGGAGGTGATTTCGCCTCAATTCCTGAGAAGTTGCAGCACCAGTGCAAGAAGTGCGACACTCCCCGCGATCAGACCATGAGCGGCTGCCCGCACGAACCACATTTGGATGGACTGGTCCGAAATGTGACAGAGGAATATCATGAGATGTACGGTGGGATCTTAAACACGAGATACTACTCTTCAGTGATGAAGATCATTTGTGATAAGAGTCCTATCTTGTGTAACAACTCAACGCCGCAGTATCAGCATTATAACGAGTCTCTATACGCTGATCATGGTTATCAGCATGTGCAATCCAAGTTTCCATTGCGCCGAGACAAACGGGCTATCGGAGCCATACTGGGAGTGGTTGGATTGGGATTGTCCATTTCCAATACAGTACATCTGGGAGCCATGAAGAACAAAGTCAATGCCCTCATCGAAGCCACACAGAAGTTGGACGAACAGGTAATTGCTCATCAGGAATCCCTCGAAAAGTTGGTGGAAGCGAATGAGAACGTTTACTCATTCATGCATTATTCACTGCAGGAGCTCGTGGGGCTAATCAATTCAGCCAGATGCGAGGCTCTGACAATGAATACGCAAGTGCAATATTCATTGATTGTGTCTAACTTTGAGCACTCTCTGAAACACAGTATAGACAGCGTCATGACAGCTGGACTTGACGGGAGAATCTCCCCTAGTCTTATTAACTTCAAGATTATCAGAGATATCGTACACGGCCATGCCCAGTTGAATCAGTCAATTCTACGGGATGAGCCTAGCCTGATCTATAGATTTGGAAAGATCTATCCAGTCAGAATGGACATCCGGAAGTTGCTGTTTGGTTTCATCATGGAAATACCCACCCCTACAAGGGAAGATGTGGCGCCTGTCTACGAAGTTAGTAACGTTGGCTATAACGATCCGACTAGCCACGCTCAGATGAAGGCCCCAGTTCCGCGATATGTAAGGCATGAGGCGACGCATAAGAATTCCGAGTTTTCAGAGATCAAACTTTCGGAATGTCAAGCATCTCCTGGACTATGGGTTTGTGGACCAGACGCGTTAGTCGCCACCCCTCAGTCCGCGTGTCTCAGGGCTATTGTTTCGGCTGCGCCCATTGACGCCGCAAACTGCCGACAACAGATGATGGTTAAGGCTATGACCCCGGACACTGACTTTGCGTCGACACCTGCAGGAGTGCTGATCAGAACAAGCCACCCTGAAATTATGGTAACTCAGACTCCGCAATTGCAGCATGTGTCACGAGGAGAAGCTATTGCCGTACCAAGTCACGGGGTAGTATGGTTGGAGCACGGCACTTACAATCACATCATAATCAATGATCTGGTACTGACAAGCGCCATTGAGGTCGTGCAGTACTCGGCACCTTTGGTCACGTATCGAGTACCCTTCGAAGCCCCTAAGTTAGACATCGTACCTATTCAGTTCACGGACCTAGAGCGTGCTGAGTACGAAAATCGGGCCGTAAAAAAGATTCTGAAGGAACATCATCGCACGGCGCCGCTACTGATTCATCCGCTCAACATGAATGTTTGGACCGGATTTCTGATTGTCCTGGTCCTGATAGTTGTGGGCGTCATAATTACCATCTGGTTCTCCCCTTGCCTCCGAGGGGTTAGAGAAAGTCTCGCCCAAAAAGGGCGAGAATCGTTTCTAGGACTGGGATTGCGGTTGAGTCGTTTGGCCATGGGAAATCAAAGAACTATCGCCGTAACGCCAACCTCTCCGCCCACTCGTTCCAGCCCTCCGGAACTCCGAAGCCGATCCCCACTGCTGGAACAGCCAACGCGTCCGACGCGCCCTACCGCGGGTAAACGGTACGGCAGTGCTCGCCCACATTCCTACGCGCACCCATCGGGCGGGCATCTGCGGTTCGAAGACCTCCAGATGGAATCCATGTCGCCTTCACCCCCGCCTTTTGAGGTGCCGCTGGCTGTTCGGCCTAGAAGACCGTTGCTTTCGGGACTAGAAGAACACCGGCAGGAGGAAGAACCATTCCACTTGCTTCGGCAATACGCGGACGAGGCAGATGAGCGTGAGAACCGAGCACGTGCCCCGAGTCCGGAAGCGAGAGGAGGGAACGCCCGAGTTGGCACTCCGCCGCCCTACGGCATGGACCGAGGAAGCCGCTCTAGAGACTCATCCACTGGAAGGAGAGATCGAGTCTGGTGCCTGATGGAACCTCCCGAATATTCTGTGGAGGACTCCCCTACTGGCAGCTCCACCCCGTGTATTGACGTATCTATTCAAGGAGTCATAATTGAGGCAGTATTGGACACAGGAGCCAGTATCACAGTGATGTCAGAAAGCGTAGCGAGGAAACATAACTTCACTCTGGTGGACTTGGAATGCCCCCGAGAGAGTTCCTCAGCTACCGGACATCAGCTGAAGATCACTAAGAAGATTGATGCCATCATTACATTTCCGGGATGTCCTAGTCACCCGCCCATTCCGCATGCCATCTTCATCAACCCTAGTCTACCGCCAGTCATTCTGTTGGGAACTGATGTGCTGGCGAAATTCAGTGGTTCCTTCGAGATATCCTTCGCCACAAAGGAATTGAAGATACGTCCCACGCCTCTGCCTGCAGTCTACGTAATACCGTTGACAACGCCTTATCACCTATTCGAAGCGGTCTCAGAAATCCCATCAAACAGGGGTGCGGGCCCTTCTGTCCGGCCCCGACCTCCGCCAGCTTTCAGGAGCGAGGGAGTACGAGAAGCCAGCTTACCCCCCTCGCGCCCTACGGAGGTGCCCCTTACATCAGTAACCTGGACTCCAGTTAGACAGACGGAGTCAGAGACTGTGTGGCAATATTACCACCGGTTCTGTGATCATGTCGCCGCTGTATATGGTGCTCGGGCAGACTCGGAGTCAGTAAAACTTAGCCTGGGGAGAGATTTTCTGCTTGGGCTGCGAAGAGAGCTACGCCTTCAGATACCCTCCTCGTCAGGTCATTTGGACGAGCTATATCTCTTAGCTCTTTCGGTTGAGGATGAAGTCCGAAAGGATGGTCGACTTCTCCCGCCCCCAGGGGAAGCTGATCCGCGAGGAGATCGAAGCACCCCCGCCTTGACCGGGGCCAATAGAGCTGCTACTAGGGCACCTCTATCTGGTGTTGATTTCCGTGCTTGTAAAGAAATGTTGAGCACCATTGAGCAGAGGAAGGACGAGTCTGTAGACCACTTTTACCTACGGCTACTCGGATTTGCTGGGGAAGTGTATCCTGAACGGCTAACCGATAAGGCCGTCGATGCCTACCTCAGCCTGCTCTTCATCGCCGGACTTAGAAGCGAGATACGTAACAGGACGATCAAGTATCCTGATACAACGAGGGACCTATATCATCTGTACATATCCGCCTTAGCAGGAGAGAGGCATTTACCCGCGGAGGACCAACAAGCTGCACCTGCAGAGCCTCCTGCACAGCCACCGGCAGCCAGACCTCGTGCTCCAAGGACCGTCCCCCCCAGGTTTCGAGCGAACCCCAGCCACTGGGAGATTGCACGAGAAACGATTGCCCCTCTTGGATCCGGAGGAGGATATCCTGACCAAGAGGACCTTTTCTTACCCCTGGATCATTTGTCCCTACGCGCACGCTCGGACGCAATGCGTGCAGCGCCGCCAGTTTGCGAGCACAACCGCTATCAGCCAGGTGCCTCTCAGCCACAGGAGCCGGGAGAGCCTTCTTCCCGAAGGCGGCAGCACTAATTAATGTCACCTTTGCATAGCGGGGATGGGGGAGAACTCAATACAAGTTCTCGCCCCGGGAACGAATAGTTGAGGAGGAAAAGAAGTATCATTAGGTATTCTTAACACGAGAATTTGTTTCTACGGATTTCGGTCTTAAAAGCAATACGGTGTGCAATCAAAAACGAGTATCACTAAATTACTATACATATATACACTAAATATTAACTAAGCGTTTCGTTATTAAAAGTATCCTCAACTCCTCGTTCCCAACTTGATAACAAAGAAAATCACAAAAAAAGGGTATAAAATGTGGAAATGTACTATAAAAAGAAAACGGTTCGTGTCAAAAAGGTAAATGGTAGTTTGTTAATGGAAAAGAAAGGGATTACGAAGTTATAAATAAAGCATTGGAAATAGTCAGATTTGGATGTAAATAGTAAAGGAGAATCCGTTATGGGTGTACAAGGGAATTGTGCATGTTATATTTAGCTAAAATGGTTTGTGTAGTCTATTATATAGCAAATGTGTATGAATTATTGTAAACCAGAGTTGCCAAGGGAGAGATACTCCCTCCGTTCCGCCCACCACGACCACATGTAAGATATAATTGTTATAACTGTAATATGTTAATCGTAAATGACTTGTTTATTTTAAGATTATATTGTAAGTCAGGTGAAGGTTGTTTTAATATGTTTATAATTGTTGTATAATGTTATCCGTGCTGTATCATGTATTATTAATGGAATCCCTAGATTATTGGCGGAGTATTTCCCTGGTCGATACCAGGCCACGTTCGCGCGCTAGCGAATGTCACGCATTTCGGTCGGTACCAGAAAGCACCAATTCCCAAAAATTGGGACAGAAATTGTCGTTGGTCGATACCACGCTGAGCGCAGATTTAACTCATAACTACCGTAACACACCGTAGAAAAGAGGCTAGAAATGCCCCTGTTTCGCAGGTTTCGTGGTTGTTTATTCATTCACTTATTTCAGATGAACCAGCTCCAGATTCAGCAGAGTGCGATTGAGCAGCTGCGCAAGCTCTCGCTATTTCAACTGCCCTATGTCCCGGCCACCTCCGAGGACTTCCTGTACTTTCGAAGTGACTCAACGGAGTACACTTCCCTCTCCAACTTCGCCGCCCATCCGGGCAAAGACGTCAATAACCGGCCCATTATGATCAGGCATCTAAAGAAGGATGGCCTGACGGCGGAGCACCACTATTGCGCCACACTGGCCAATTTGGCAGGTGCCTACAAAGGGGCCAAGGATCTCTACAGGCAAGAGTTGGCCAAGGACGTCAAGAAGGATGCCAAGAGAATCGTCAAGCTGGAACGCCTCTTGACCCATCCCCATTCCCACCAGGTCTTGAAGACGCTGGTTATGGGTGGAGTGCTCTTCTCGAAGTACTCCATCCCATATTTCCAAAAGGAGCTGATGGCCACCGGTAACCGTCGGCTCATGGAGGCCACCGAAGATGCCTTCTGGGGCATCAAGGCTGAACACCTGGACATCCGATGCCGGGAGTTCAAGACGTCGGAAGAGGCTACCAAGCGATGGGTAGCCACGAATTCAGAAACATCGCTGGCCACCAACATCCTGGGCCAGTCGCTCGAGTTCTTCCGGGCCTACTTCCAGAACCCGGAGGGGATGTACACCACGTCCCCTCGCGTGGTCATCATCGGCGGGGCCATTCTGCAGAACAATCAGGTGGTCGATACCATCAAGGAGATTGCGGGCTGCACAGACCCGATTCTGCTGCCCATCCACATGGCCACACCCGTCCGGTGTATGCGGGTGGCCGTGGCCATCACGTCGCCATTGCTGACGAAGATCCTGGTTATCCCAGAAATCCGGGTGCAACCAGATGAGACGCCCGGCGTCGTCTATCAGCGCGAGGCCGAAAGGCTGAAGGAGTCGTTCGGCCAAAATCCGAAGTATCAGGAGCCGTTCCCGATGGTGCGGGCGTTTCCCACCATCGTGTACGTGCATGACTGTGTGGATCCGACGGCCGAGATGAAGAAGGATCCGGCCTGGGCTTCTCTGATCTGGGGGTGCTACACCTTCAGACCAGATGGGACCCACTTCCGGCCCCAGGATCCAATTGCCATTCCCAACGGCCAGACGTACGTGCTGAACTATGACAATTACCAACGGGTGGCCGCTGCGTTGAAAGCGCCTGACCTGCGGCGCCACAACTACCACGAGGCTCAGAAGAAACGGCCTCATGCCGACTCGCCGATTTTCCGGCCCCGGCATCCGTCATTGCCTGTCGCCGGACCGTCCGGCCCATCCGAATCCGCTGGCCCTAGCCGGCGTCAGAAGAACCGCCGGCCCTCCCGACAGAATCGCCGTGGCGGGAGAAACAACCGCTCCGAGGGGCCAAGGAAGCCCTATGACCATCCGTCGCGCCAGCCGGCCCAACGTCACGGCCCCGTCGGCCGTCCCGCTTGGCAGCCTAACCCTGCCAACTCTACACGGAAGCCGGACCAGCGCGCCGGCCCTGCGTCTCAGCCGAAAGAAGGCAACCACTGCCATTGTTGCCACTGTCCCAGGGCGTCTCTGCCCACGCCTGGGATGAAGAATCTGTCACTGGGACCGCCGCCAGAAAAGCGGCCCAGGTCCAGCTACTCTCCGCCACGACTGTAACTGTATCTAAATGTGTTTGTATTGACAATATTGTTTGCTTATATATGTACAATTGTAAAATATATGTGCGCAGTGAAAGCCTGAAACAGGTCTATTTGAGTCGTTTTAGTATGAAAAAGGAAGCGATTTTCCGCCCAAAAATATGAGTTGTGAATAGTTTCGTGTATATAAATCACCTAAAGTGGGTACTAATTGCACCTTCCCTTACTGCCACGGAAGTGTAGATCAAATGAGAATATTACGGAGTCGGTACTCTGTCGACACGAAGCATCAATGCTTCAGCGATTAAGACTAGCTACGGAGTCGATACTCTGTCTATATGCAGTCGAAATGCTTCAGGAACTGAGAATAGCTACTGAGTCGGTACTCTATAGCACACAATTAGCAGTCCTTGAGTCGGTACTCTAATGACGCTAACGCAAATTGATGGCAGAGCCAACAGATGTGCGATGACTTGGATAATAAATATCATGTCATCATTTCAGGAATCGTAAAGATGTCGGACCAGCAAAACCTGGAATCCGCCCCAAGAAGCTACTCCCCTTTGATGGAGGTAGCTAGCAATCCTGCCTTCAGGAATCCGATGACCCTGCCGGGACTGAGAGTCCCAATTCCTACCTTGGCCGGGCGGCCAATCCGTTCCCGTGCTCCAGTCCCAAACGTCCCTTTTGTGGGATTCCGGCCGTGTACGACGGCCCCCCAGGCTTCTAAGGTGGACGTGTGTCCGCAATGTGGAGTCCCATTCGCGGCTCCAGGTCAGCTAAAGGCATCCACCACATGCCCTGTTACTGTTCCCCATGCCGTGGGAAGGTATACCACCGTCACGGACCTCAACAAACACCCTCATCACACCCCAGCCTTTTACAATGCTGGTCGTCTACTGGAAATGATATCGTCTAGTAAACCTTACCCCGCATCACTGATGCATCAGGGGTTCAAGGCTAAGTCCGATGAGGCAGGTTTACGCCTCCGGCTCACCGCCATCCAGTACAACAATTGCATTAAGCCCACACCGGGTATGACACCCCACGATCAGGTACAGTCCGCATTCCGCTACTTCTGGAAGCGACTCAATCTCACTGGATTCACAGAGGCGGACGAGGCCCTATTTATTGTCGCGCTGGAAGATATGCGACAGGATATCCTCCAGATCATCAACGACCCCAACTTCCGGGTGGAAGTTCCCTTGTTTCCGGAGCCACCCTTTGGGCCAGAGGCACCCTATCCCACCCTCCGCAACCCTGGGAATTCTCGCAGCGAAACTCCCTCCTCTCCTGCATCTTCCACCCCCCAGTCGGAAAACACACCCTTTTCTGTCGGGGAGGATCGGAGTGATGGGGAAGGAGAGGAAGATGAAGATGAGGAATCGGAACCGGATGAAGAACCGACTCCAGCCACACCGAGGTTCCGCGAAATCCGTACCCGGGTCTATAACCCCCGGGTACCCCCCAACGTCGATTCCATAGTACACGCCAACGCGCCCGATTGGCTGAAAGAGTACGCGAATGTGATCGTCACCCATGTTGAAGAGGATCGCCTGCCCGCCAACCGTCAGCCGGCGGTCGGCGCGGAAATTTGTGTCGAAGGAGCTGTCCAGTCCTCATCTGAGGAGAGCGACTCGGATCTAGATCCGTTTCCTCCCGCGGACCTTCTGGAAGTTCCCCTGCTTCCAAGGGAGTGGAAGGACCACGTCCCTGCCTATGTAGAAAGGGAGCTGAAAGCGCTCCAAAGCTGTCTTGACCAGGAAATCATCCCGGTCGTAGAGTATTGGCGGCAGATTGGAGAATTGCGAATCCTCTGCCGACAGAAGGCCATTGCCTCCGTCAAACAGCAGCAGGCAGAGAACCTCTGCACCTGTCCGGAATGCCTCCCTCTGACTCCAGAGGAGAGGATGGAAAACTACCTGTGCCGTCTGTTGGACCTCCCCGAGCCCCACGATCACCCTGACATTCTTGAGGGTCCCCCTCCCCATCGGTGCAATTAGTATGTATATTCTGTATAGCGCTAGCTTAATATTGGAAAACTACAAAAAAGTTATATTGTCAGAAAATCAAAAAAATGGCATATACAAAAATAATAAAAATATTTGTTTGATTCTGTGTGTTATTTGATGTCTATGATGTGCTGTATCGTTCTGATAATGTATAGCTGTGTATTGCGATGTCTACAGAAAAAGGCCAAGAAATTGTACAGTAACTTTTGCTAGTTTGGTTCGAAGATTACAAAAAGGCACAAAAATACTTGGACGTCTGGTTTTTGCTCCGCCTTTACCGAGGTACCATGGCCTCTCAAGGTTCAGGTGGAGTAAGGGTTCTGCTTTATTAATGTTGGTCAAAAACGTTCAGTGAATCGTGAATTATATTGTAGTAGTTGTAGCTGTAAAAATAACTAATGTGCACTGTTGTATAGGATGACTTGTTTTGCTATTTGATTGTTTGGTCGTGGTTTGGGAAAAAGGTCAGCGATTTGACCTGGGACTGTTAGGAAGAAGAACTAGCCAGCTTTGTACAGTCAGAGTAAGAAGTGTAGAGAGATGAGGACGATAATTCAAAACGAGTATAATACTTAGCCAGATGGGTATTGCCCTATTAATTGTTGTTACTGTTACCATTATGTATTGCTTTTGCTTGTATTGTGTTATTGCTAAGCGGCTCGTACGTAAGATTTCTGCACTGTGTATAGGCTTAGTAATTTGTATATCTCGGTTGTTTGTTTTGTCATTTGCTCTTGTTTTGTTTGTTTATTACACGGTTTTTGTTTATTGCTTATTGTGTTGCTTGTGACGGTTTCCTAAATGTAACCTTTCTAGTTCACGAAAAGTTTGGTGATTGAGACTAGTAATTAGAGACGGAAAAGATAAGAGCACGCCCTGTGAATCGATTTGTTGTAATCTTTGTTGTACTCGCTTCTGTTAATTGTGGTGTTTGTAACCCTATCAGTTATTGAGGAAGGAGTTGAAAACGGGAATTGACGATTTGAATGAGGCAGAAGTAGAATAGTAATGAATCAGATATGATTTGCAGTATCGGCATTTTTGTTGTAAGGTTATATTGTTTGAAGAATAATACGGAACGGAACCATTAAACAGTAACTGGTATTTTTCGACATTTTTGATAAGGGACAAGGTACTCAGAAATAGGTTAAGGCGTTCACACCGCGATAGGCAGAACGCCCGCGTTCACACCGCGATAGGCAGAACGCCCACGTTCACACCGCGATTGGCAGAACGTTAACAACAAGGTCGTGATTGGCCTCTAATCATGTAGTTTGTAGAAGTTAGATCAGAGAGAATTTAGTGATTAGTCATGCGAATTGAGGAGAAACTAGATAGAAGCTTAGAGAACTTTAGTAGTTCTGGGTAAAACAGGGTAATCCCGCAGGGACCCCGCCCAGTAAAAGAGTTGTAGTGATAGTCGCAGAAGACTTGTAGTGAGTCTGGGTAACACAGGGTAATCCCGCAGGGACCCCGCCCAGTGGAAGAATTGTAGTACTATTAGCAGAAGAGCTCAGTAGAAGGGCTGTAGAAGATAGTAGTCGAAGAGCGTTAGTAGGTTCTGGGTAACACAGGGTAATCCCGCCGGGACCCCGCCCAGTGGAAGGAATATATTAATGTCTGGGTAACACAGGGCAATCCCGCAGGGACCCCGCCCAGGATGAGTTGGAAGGAATACGTTAATGTCTGGGTAACACAGGGTAATCCCGCAGGGACCCCGCCCAGGATGATTAGGAAGAAGCGTAATAGCGTCTGGGTAACACAGGGTATCCCCGCAGGGGCCCCGCCCAGGATGAGCGATGGATTATGATTAGTAACATCGGTTGGTAATAGTACTCTGTAAGGGCCAAGATGACCATAAGTGCTAGTGAGTATAGAATAGGAAGTAGTTAAGTAGCTTTAGATAATAATATAATAGACTATTGTTGAGTATTAAGAGTGATTACGAACGCACTGCACCGTACGCGAAACGCAAGCCTTTATCCGTCTTTCAGGAATTGATGCATTGATGTTCATGCGATTGATTGATTAATGAACTGGTGAAGTGATGATAGTATTTTGGTACAAGTTACGGTTGTCGGGGAACTTCTCAATTGTTTTATCTTCTCCCCCCTAGTTAAAAACCTAGCCCTTTTACTTGTGGAGGTTGTAATGGAAAAGGCAAAATAAGGCCTAAAAGGCACCGGGAAAAGCTCAATTTGTGGAAGATTGTGATTCTTGCTGGAATTGATCTAAGTTTCTAATGTACTGGTTATGAGTGGCGTGCTTGTGGAACTTTGATGTGACCTGTGAAACGTCTGAGCATTGTATAAAGTAACTGTCTTGCAGTTACCAGAGTTGCCAGTCAGTGTGAAACGCCCCAGAAATCCGTCATTAGGGACATAGGTTCTAGTGTAAATAGGAAGAATAAGCCAGAAAAATAGTATTACGCGCACGCAAACGATACGAAAATGGAACAAAACCTCAAGTGGAACGTAGTCTAGGAAGCTTAGGTAGGCTATCAGTCAGTAACGGAGGGGTCGTTACCCTTCCCGGGTCAGTAATAGGCCCTAATACGGTTTTCCGTATAATGGAGGAGTCGTTACTCTTCCCAGGCCACGAATAAGGCCTCACATTGCCAAGAAAACCACTCAGAAACTGTTTAAAATAGTTGAAAATCATCATGGAAAATAAGTTCAAAGAAAGAAGTTGCTTAATAACCGGCAACTTAACAAGGAACTTCGAGTTTAAAACATTTTATGCAGCTAATAAGTGCGAATATTGGAAGATGGATCAAAATAAGGCCATAACTCGCCCATTAGGGGCACGGAATAGTGTTAATTAGTGTTTGTAGGTGTCAATTAGGCTTAATTTGCATTAGTTAGGTGATAATTAGTTAATTAGTCATATTTTTGGTCAAAATAAAAGTTGGTTTTATCTGAAAGGCAATTCTCTGCTGATCCTAAAACTCCAAACCCGGTCACCTAACTCCCAATATTGCGAAAGTTATAAGCGAAAGAAGTTTTGTTTAAGTTACATTTTAATTTTGTAATATTGGCCTTGGGTGACCTTATAACAATGCGTAACTATGTGTGAGGTTACGCCCATTCATGTTCCCATTCACACCCCCAGAGCCTCTGTTGGCTCTCTCCCAGCAGAGACTTGCCTCGCAGAGAAAGAGTTAACACACACCTATAGCGTGGAATTACGTTCGGAGGGGGCTTAACTCCCTCCCTAATAATTTAAAAGAAAAGAAAACGGTTAGTCTTAGGTAACTAGGTACGTAGATTAATAATCTGTAACTTTTATTCTCTGGAAAATTACGTAGCTAAGAGTATGCATATTTTTTACGCAACAATTGCCCTTCTGTTTCCTTTCTAGTTAGACTCAGAGTCTTGGCGAGGAAGGACAATTGTTGCTGGGATCAACGGGCGGCTTCCCTTGTCTACGGCCGAAAGGTCAAGTCTAAAAAGAAAGAAAGGGGCCAGGAGACAAGGGAAGGCCCAAAAATAATAAATATAAATTTTACTAAATAACACGGCCAAAGTGGCAGTTAATATTTATTTTTCGGTATTCGGCCCCGAGTGGCCTTCATTTTGTACAACTTTGTTTTTCAATTCTTTTAATTCCATTTTTAAAGCCAGTAATTTCCCCTTTGGTTACCTTTACGTGGTAACCAAAAAGTCTGCAAAGTTTCCCAAAATTCAGCTTGGGAAATCCATCAAATTTGGGGTCAGTTGGAGGGTAATAATTCCAATTGCTCGTTAATCTCCCCTCCAACGGACCAGCCGCGTGGCCAGCCCGAGTTGGGCACACGCTTTAAGATAGGGAGCTTCCAGAAGTTTCTGGAAGCTCCAATAAAAATCAAAGAGACCCCGCCAGAAAAGCAAACACCAGTGAGCTGTCAGACTCCTGTCAGCTCACTGGAAAAATTCAAATCTCAGTCAGTGTTCGTCTGAGGTTGGCCGAGAGCGGCCGTATGTTTCTCTCTCTAGCAGTACGCTTTCCCGTTGTGCCAGCGATTTGGCCGGGAACAAAAAGCGTACTTAGGACTCGAGTTAGGGGCCCCTTCTGACCCACACTGGTCAGAAGGGATGAGCTGAGCAAACACGACGAACACCGCACGTTGAGGGCCAAATGAGCGCACTATGCTCGGCCGAAATCACACACCTAGGAACGCACCTTAGGGATTTTTTAAGAGGCCTTTTTGGCCTAAAACTTCACCTTTTGCGGCCTTCGGGCCTTTATTTAAAATCAACTTTGTCAACCAAGCCACGGCCTGAATGGCCTTAACTTTTATAGGGGCTTAAGCCCAAAATATTTTTGTGTATTGTTGTCTTTTCGGGGTTGTAATGAATTGGGATTTTGAGTGGGGACCCACCCCTGAGTTGAGATAGGAGGTCCCTTGGTCATGACCTCATATTCAGAACTGAGTTAATGTAGGGACTGTTTCTCCCCACAGCCGGCAATTAGGAATTGCCGGCCATATTTGCAAAAGTAGGCACTACTGAAGCTAACACTAATTGTCTGTAATTATGTATTGTGATTGTGAATTGCAATGTTGTATGGTTCGGCTTATCCAAAAAATCAGTAGGCATTAAAACGCAGAATCATTTTTATTATTAATTATCAAGGTGTTTTAAAAGGGAACGGCCGAATTCCCTGTGTTAATTTAGTTAATTTAATGCTGTCCTTAGCGGAGGTATTTGTGTAGTTTTGTTGTAGTAATAATTGCCTGAGCAATTATTACTCGTTCTGCTTTCATTCAAATTACCAAAGTTCCTAAAATCCAACAAAATTCTCCTTTATCAAAGTTATTAAAGTTCTAGGGTTTAAAGCAAAATACTGGAAGTTACAAATCAAAGTTAATCCGGAGAATAAGGGCAAGAAATATGCATACTATAGGTAGGTAGGTCTCGTTAGGCAGTAGTTAGGACGTATTATGTCTGTGTAATCGGTTGTGTCAATGTTATTGTAAATGGTAGTGTGAATGAGGCCCCCCAAATTTACGTAAGCGGCTCCTTGAGTAAACCCCTCATGGAGTGTGAGGTTTCAAGGTTAGCCCCTTGTGTAAAAGTGTGAAATGGTAATCAAAAATCGTGTGATTGTGAGTGTGAATGAGGGCATACCATGTAAACCCCCTTTGTTTGATAAGGGTATTGGGACTGCCAGGGGAAATGAGTAAAATAGTCAGGTAGTAGGCAGGAAAATGGGCCAAATTGAGTAGCAATTTGGACCCCAAAATATAAGGAAATTAAAGTCTGTAGTGTTTATTAGCTGAAGGTGTAATTGTTGTGAAAATGCTAACTTTGAGAGTGAAAGCCGTAACAATGTGCATAAGAAATAAAGGTAATTTTGGCGAATTAGGCAGGTTTGGCAGCCTAGGGTCACGGGGACCCCCAATTAGGTCTGCCAGACCTGCTGGATTTCCGGTCATCCGTGTAGGTTGCCCTGCGATTAGGGGACGGATGGGCCGCATTCGCGGAATCCAGGATCAGCCAAATCAGGACCAGAATAGAACAGTTTAAATTATTACGGAATTAATTCAAAAAAATTTAGTCTATATGGTAGACATCCGATTAGCGGACTAGTAGTTCATTTAGTATTAGGTAGGAAAATGTCCATAGTTTTGTTGTATTAATTAGCGGAAGTTTTTTAATAAGTGGGAAATAGTTGGGTTTAGTTAAGAGAGGGGTATTAACGGTCTTGGCTTAAAACTAGCATGGGTTCACGGTCGTTACCGTAATCATATAAACTCCCATGTAAGAGGCCAAAAGACGGGCCAAACTAAAAGGAAAAAAAAGAAGTAGACCCGTACTGAGGTTCGAACTCAGGACCTCTGGATTAATAGGTCCAGTGCTCATCCATTTGAGCTACACGGGTTATAATTAGAACAAGTCTAAGCCAGCCTATATAAGGAAGCAATTTAGCAACCCAGCGTGTGTGCATTTTAATTAATACATTAGATGTGCTAATTATGCATGTGTAGGACCAAACTTTAATTAGGTTTTTTCTCACTATTTACTTAACATTTTTTGGTGCTGTAAGCACAAAAAATGTTTAGTTTTTCAAGCTCTACAAGAATATATAATTTTTACCCAAATTCGTTTTCATCGAAATTTTGCTAGCTTATATGCCAGCTTTGCACGAATGCAATTATGTGCTCGTGTGAAAGGGTGGTAGTTTGCGCGACTTCCGCTCGGCTGGCTGCTGGGGTTGCCAGCACCGGATCGAATAGCGGTTCGGCACGTCCCCTGTTAGGGCACTAGGATAAGGGGTTGGTAGATTTAGAAGTAGACGTAGTTCGGTAGGTCGGTAGGTCGGTAAGTAGGGACTGCGTAGAATGGCTGCTGAGACAGTGAGTGAGTGAGTTTTTGCCTTTTTTTTTGCTTAACCTGATTGAAACTAATAACAGGCAAAAACTCACTCCCAGCCAGCCAGTAGGTTTTATTTTTAAGTCTGTTGTTTCAGTCCCAAACCTGCAAACAAATAATTACTAAGGACTTTATGTTAAAACACCAGGTAATTTGTAAGTTAACATGAATATTACGTAGGTTTTAGTTAGTTAGCATAAATAGGTAGGTAGGCATTAGTTAGGGCAATTATTATAAGTATTTAACAAATGACCATCTTCCAATATCAGAAATGCACTATAAAATGTCCAGTTTCGTACATATATTTGATGTAATCTTTGGGTCACGGGAAATGAACCCATTTCCCGTGACAAATCAACAAAATTAGGCCAAACACAGGCCGAAAACGTTAATATCAGTCAGTATTATGGTTTGCTCTAAAGATTGTGCAAAATTTGGTCAGAATCAACGCAATTTACACCAAAATGGCCCTAGAAGGCCGGTCTGTGCAAGGAAAGGACAGAAGCAAAGGAAGTCGGAATATAGGTCGCAAACAGCACAAGTTTTGTATGTATGTAACTCATTAGAAGCATTATATTTGCGCAAAACTTAAGTGATTAGTGCGAAATTTTCCATTTTAGTTTTCTCATACATACTGCGACCAAATTCGCTCAAATTTTGCATGCACGTTTATTGGAAGATTACGCAGGGGTAATTTTTCAGTTCTTGTTTAAATCGTATATTTCGTGAGATATTGACTTTCAAAGTTTTCGAATATTCATAAAACACACAAAACTTCAGAAATCGAGAAACTGAAAAATTGTCCCTGTGTTAGGTTTGTTTACACATTTGTGCAAAATTTGAGCTAATTTCATTCAGCCGTTAATGAATGACGCCGTTTTGAAAATTTAAATTAAAGCTGTTGTGTAAATCGCAAGCCAAGCACTGCATTATTCAAGTTCTACATACTGCTAGTATTTAACACCAACTACCATTGCTGAAAGTTTGAAATAGATTGGTTGAAAACTGGATTCATGAGAACCGTTCCCGGTAATGCAAGCGCCCCCTTAAGGTGGTGATTCTTTTGGAGACATCAACTTTGAACCCTTATTACTCATTCATTACCTGGAGTTAAGAAGCCATTTTTATATCAAAATGGAGCTTAATATTTTTTCTTTCTAATAAATACAAGAAAACTAGCTTCTGTTTTCGGAAACTATTTTACTGCATTTTCGAAGTACTTTAATTTTCCAGATTTTTTGCAGACTGAAGTAAATTTTTTCGTGAGGCATCGATTATACCATTCAATACCTCTATCAAATACCTGGGGACCCTTTTTTAGTTATTATGAAACCGCTCTTCGTAATGGAGATATTAGCTAAAATCTATGCGCAACCTGGTTTTTGCCTACATTTCCCAACTTTAGCAAGCGACCACTTTAGCTAGAAAGCAGCAATCGGGGCAACTAAAAAAGGGTCCCTGGGTATTTTTGTGTAAAACATGTCTAGTAAGTGGCAACTCTCTATCATGCATAGTAAATGCTCCACAATCGCTGGAAAAAATTTGGTCATGTTTTTGCAATAACTACATTTTTTATGATAGCAGCACGCAGGATAGCATTTAGAAGATTATAACGCCACGCATAATCGGCCTCAACGGGACCTTCAAATTGACGCCATTCGTTTAATTTTACGGCTTGCGTAGCTCAAGAAATGGCGGATTATTTGATTTCTGCATAAATGACAAGTTTTCAACGCCAATATAAGAAAATCAGTTATATCAAGAGTACATAATAACTAAGAGTGTGACAAGCGTCACACTCTTAGCTACTAAGCTCGGGACATCATCTGCACGATAACGGCCCACCCCCCCCCACAAATTAGACCCCAGTGACCCCCCCCACAAATGAGTACCTAGTACACATTTGTGTACCATCACTCGCTTGTATCTTTATGTCTTGAAGTCAAAAACGTTCTATCAGCAGCTGGCCACTTTCGAGCTTCAACACATAAACATACAAGCGAGTGATGGTACACAAATGTGTACTAGGTACTCATTTGTGGGGGGGTCACTGGGGTCTAATTTGTGGGGGGGCTGGGCCGTTATCGTGCAGATGATGTCCCGAGCTTAGTAACTAAGAGTGTGACGCTTGTCACACTCTTAGTTATTATGTACTCTTGGTTATATCTCACTATAGAGAAACGCTAGAAAGGTGCTTCAAAAAGCAAAAATGTAGAGCTCAACAAGATCTTTCGAATGAATATAATCATGGCTATGCAACTACTGTCTAATTGTCAAAAAGCGGCAAAATCCGCCCTGAACGGAAACGTTGAAGTTTTGAAGCGGGATTGCGCGGAGGGTGTTAGAATGCTAAAATAACTTATTCTGCAAAATTTCATCCTGATTTGGACCGTCAACCAATAATATGTGCCCAAAAGGAATCACCACCTTAAGTAGCAGCCCCCCAGTTTCCCCTATGAGACCTTCAGATGGACGCCCTTGGTTCGATTTTATGGCTTGCGTAAGTTCAAGAAATAATGGATTCTATTATTTCTGCAACAATGACAAGTTTTTGACGCCAAAACAAGATATCTATATCTCACGATCGAGAAAAGCTAGAACGTTGCTCTAAAAAGCAAAACCATAATTAGATCAATAAAACCTTTAGAATGAATATAGTCATAACAGTATAGCTGCCGCCAAACTTTCAGAAATTGGGAAAAACTGCAGTGACCGGAAATCTGGAAGTTTTGAATCGGGATTGCGCGGAGGGTGTTAGAACGCTAAAAGAACGTATTTCGGAAAGTTTCGTCAAATTTCATCTTGATTTAAGGTGGTGATTCCTTTTTGGCACATATTATTATTTGGCGGCATAAATCAAGATGAAATTCGATGAAACTTTCCGACATAAGTTCTTTTAGCGTTCTAACACCCTCCACGCAATCTCGATTCAAAAATTCGAGATTTCCGGTCAGAGTGGTTTTTCCCAATTTCTGAACGTTTGGCAGCTGCTATACAGTTACGACTATATTCATTCGAAAGATCGATCTCATTGAGCTTCACATTTTTGCTTTTTAAAGCAAGTTCTAGCTTTTGTCTACCGTGAGATATAGCCGATTTTCTTGTTTTGTCGTCGAAAACTTGTCATTTTTGCAGGAATCAAATAATCCAACATTTCTTGAACTACGCAAGTCGAAAAATCAAACTAAGGGCGTCGATTTGAAGGTCTCACAGGGACAAATTATCCGACGCATGATCGTCTTCCAACTGCTATCCTGTAGGCTGCTAACATAAAAAATGTAGTTTTTGCAAAAACACGACCAATTTTTTCCAAAGATTGTGGAGCATTCACCATGCAAACTGGAGGGCTGCTACTGAACAAATGTGTTCTGCACAAATATACCCAGGGACGATTTTTAGTTGCCCCGATTGCTGCTTTCTAGCTAAAGTAATCGCTTGACAAATTTGGAAAAAGTAGGCAAAATCCAGGTTACGCACACATTTCAGCTTATTTCTCTATGACGAAGAGCGATTTCACAATAAATAAAAAATCGTCCTCAGCTCAATGATGGAGGAATCGAATGATATAACCGACGACTCGCGAAAAAATTTACTTGAGTCTGCAAAAATTCTGGAAAGTTATACTTCTTCTAAAATATGTTAAAAATATTTTAGAAAGCAAAAAACATTAGTTTCGTGCCATGCATTAAAAAGAGAAAATGTCAAGCTACATTTTGACATGAAAATGGCTTCATAACTCCAAGTAATGAATGAGTAATAATGATGCAAACTTTATGTGACGAAAGGGAATCACCACCTTAACGCCGCCAACCTACAATGTGTGCCCAAAAGGAATCACCACCTTTTAATTTTAACTTCTTCAGAACAGCGCCCAGGACAATGTTGAAGAGTACTGGCGACAGTAACGCTCCCTGTTCCCTGTTTCACCTCTGTAGTTACTGGGAGCGGGTCAGAACAATTCATCCGAACAAACTAGTGCTGGAAACATACATAGACTCAACCACGGCCACAATCTTGTCTGGCGACCGAGGAAGCGGAGCAATTCATACCTGCTGCTTCGATGAACAGAATCAAATTCTGCTTTGAAATCCACGAAGACTGCAATCCGTGGCTTCCAAAATTCGTTGATCTGTTCGATGATCTGCCGAATTACCATGATCTGATCAGAAGTGCTTCGTCCTGGGCGAAAGCCACCAGTGACGTCTTGACTTGTTTTGACAGTTTTAGGCGTTTATACGCGGTTTAAAAGCGATTGTAAGTCAAAATTTGTCAAATGTTACCAAAAAATTACCAGTTTTGGCTCAAAAAAGGGCTTTTGGTTAGGGGTAGCCGAAAGTTGGGGTTGGGGATGTCGTAAATTTGGGGGGGGGGGGAAAGGGCATAGGCATAGGTATATATGGCTGGGCAAAAAATTGGGGGGGGGGGGGGGGGGTTCCGACGGAGGGTGGGGGGACCCCCCTAAATTTTCGATTTTATGCCATTTTTGGCCAATTTTTGGCCAAAAATGTGGTGGGGAGGATAGCAAAAATCTGAAAATCTGGGGTGGTCGCCAAAATTAGACATTTAGGGGGGTTGGGGGGGGGGTATCCCCCCCCCCCCCAGATTTTTTGACTTACCCTCCCCAACTTTTGGCTACCCCCCCCCCGAACCCCCCCTCAACGATTTTTGGACCCAAAAAGTTAGCTAATTTGGTCGAAAAATGGTCATTTTTTTGAAAAATTTTTTTAAATTTTGACCTAAAATCGCTTTAAAACGGTGCCAAAACACCTAAAACGTTAAGAACAAGCCTTATTATGATGAAAAAAGGGCAACAAAATTTTGCATTTTTGGCCATTTTTCGAAATTTCTGAGGTCCGAATTCGGGGGGGGGGGGGCACATTTCGGAGGTCGGCCAAGATTTACCCCCCCCGAGACCCAAAGTTCCAGGGAAACTATGCCTCCCCCCCAACACATCTATGGCAAAGGGGGTCGAAAACCCCTCCCCATAGGGGGTGGGGGGGTTCAGAAAAAAGTAGGGAGGGGGTTTGGCGAAAAAAGGGGGAGGGGGGAGTCGGGAATCGAAAAGTCGATTTGGGGGGAGGGGTATAAAAAATTTTCGAGGGGGGTCGGCGAAAAATTTAGGAAAAAGTAGGTTTTTCGATAAAAAATTGAAAAATTTTCACAATTTACAGCAATTTTTAACGATTTTTAGCTTAAATAAGCGAATTCTAGCAATTTTTCGCTAATTTTTAGAAGGTTTTGGAAAAATTTAGAATTTTTAGCCAAAAATTTTCAAGAATTTAGGTAGGGGTTTGAAAATTTTTAGGTGGGGGGGAGGGGTCTGAAAAAATCAATTTGAGGGGAGGGGTAGGAAAAAATTTTTAGGGGGGGTTGGCGACCCATCCATTTGGGGTGAGGGGTCCCGGGGCCCCCCCCCCCCCCACCCCCCACCCAAACACATCTCTCCCCTTCCCCCCTGGTGAAACTATTGCCATGCATAGTTTCACACCGGAAATTTTGGTTGGGGGGGGTAAACTTCGGAAATTTGGAGGTCGACCCCCGAAATGTGATGGGGAGTATATATATACCCCCCAAAATTCGGACCTCAGAAAATTCAAAAAATGGGCACTTATTTAGATAGGCGGGGGGGGCGATTTTTTCGCCTTGGTCCCCCCTTATGGTTCGAAACAACTTTTTGTCTCCGATTTGGCTGAGAAGTTACCTTTAGGGTTAATCGAGGTCGCTGATTTCAAAAATCGAATCGAGAGATCGATCCGATCAATCGATCGATCAGTAGAATCGATCGGTCAAAATCCATCAAAAATTTTTTTGTCACCAATTTTCGCGAAAAGTCGCCCCTAGGGTAATTCGGGGGCGCTGATTCCGAATCTGCAGTCGAAATTTCGATCCGAGCTGCCAAAATCGAGTTATTGTCGAATTTTTGAAAAATCGATGAAAATCTATTTTTGCGGGCGAACGATCGATTTTTAAGAAATTAAGAAATTGTCTTTTACACATTTAAATGCTGGCTCATATTAAGCATTTTGAATCTTGTCTTCTACCCATTTATATAGATGCTGGCTCATATTAAGTATTTTAACTCTTGTCTTTTACTTATTTAAACGCTGCCCTTAGCTCATATATAGCATTTTACATGCGACTGCAAGTAGCATTTCTCCTACTTGTCTTCTTCCATTTTTGGTATTGTTGAAGAGTACGTGGCAGCATATTCGATCTCATTTTGACCCACACAGGACCCACCTACCGCTGTTTTTGGGCACTTTTCCCAACGTTGACTGGCTTTTTCCTACAGGGGGGGAGTGGGGGGAGTGGCCCCCCCCCAGAATTTCATTCCCCCCCAGACTTGGGTCGCCCTCCCAGAATCGCCGCCCCCCAGGATTCGGGCCTTCCCCCCCAGAACTTTGTAGTACCCGGAAAAATAGGGTTTTGAAGGTAAATTTTGAAAAATTTTTCCGGCTTCGCCGGATTTTTAGACGTTTTTAAGCATTTTTTAGCTATTTTAAGCTTAAATTTAGGTTAAAAATAGTTTATATTTTAGCTCAGTAGCAAAAAATAGCTATTTTTTAAGCATTTTTCGAAAAAGTTTTCTCCCTCCCCAGAAATCCGTGTCCCCCCAGACCTGCAGACCTGGGGGGGACCGCCCCCCAGACTTCCCCCCCCCCCAGAAATTTTTGCCTAGGAAAAAGCCAGGTTGACCCTGGGCGAGGAACCACAGGCGCCATGCAGCCAGAGGGTCACATCCGTCGGTTTCGGCGATATGCCCATTGAAACGAGCGTAGTCGATTTACTATATATGCCCCCGACCAAAACTCCGAAAAACGCTGTTTTAGGGCATTTGACCAGTGGTCAATAGGCCCCCGAGCCCCGAGGCCATAGTGACCAGTAGCCACTTCCATTGGTTTCGGCAATATGCCCATTGAAACGAGCGTAGTCGATATATATATATATACTGTGTATGCCCCAACCAAAATGCCGAAAACCGCTGGTTTAGGCCGTTTGACCAGTGGTCAATAGCAGGCGCGTAGCCAGGGGGGGGAGTGGGGGGAATCCCCCCCCCGAAATTGTGTTGCCCCCCCAGGAATTTTTTCCTGCCACGTGTGTAAACTCCTATTTTTCAAAAAATTTTCGCGCCTTCGGTCCGAAATATGTCTATTATATCATTATAATAAACTAAAACACTGAACTAAGCACTAAAAAATGAGTATATACCAATTACCCTGTTTGGTCTACTTTTACCACCTTCTACATTATTTAGGTGAATGAACAAGCACTGCGCCTTAAATATTATTGTATTTCAACGAATGCTCTGTAAACTTTCCAAGAAGGTCACGAAATAGAAAAATTTCTCAGCTTCTGGGGGCTCCGCCCCCCAGACCCCCCGGAAAAATTTTGCATCCCCCCCCCCGAAATTTTTTCTGGCTACGCTAGTGGTCAATAGGTCCCCTAGGCCGTAGTGACCACTGGTCACTTCCATATTTTTCGGCAATACGCCCATTGAAACGCCGATTTACGATATATGCCGCCCCCAACCAAAACGCCGAAAACCGCTGTTTATAGTTAGTTTTCCCAACTTTGACCCTGGGCGAGGAACCACGGGCGCCATGCAGCCCGAGGGTCGCATCCGTCGGTTTCGGCGCTAGGCTCATCCTGTTCAGCGACCCCGATTACCTATATATGGGCACCACCAAGAGTACATAATAACTAAGAGTGACAAGCATCAAGCTCTTAGTTATTAGGCTTGCGGACATGATCTGCACGATAACGGCTGACCCCCCCCCCAGAAATTAGACCCATTACTTCAAAGAAATTCGCACGCTATGCATGTGTGCTGAAGCTCGCAACAGACGCACATTGAACCAACTGAGTAGTTGTGTTTTCGAGCTTTAGAACGTAGGCATAGCGTGCGAATTTCTTTGAAGTGATGGGTCTAATTTGTGGGGGGGGGGGTCAGCCGTAATCGTGCAGATCATGTCTACGAGCCTAATAACTAAGAGCTTGACGCTTGTCACACTCTTAGTTATTATGTACTCTTGGCACCACCAAATGGCCGAAAATAGCTGTTTTTTGGGACTTTTCCCAACTTTGACCCAACATAATACTTTGACGAAATTATTCGAACTTCGCTAAGCTTTAGCGAACTTCGCGAAGACACCAAATCTTGAGTCCAAATTCGATTTTAGAATTTTTCCACCAATTTTTGGTAGATATGGAGAAAACCGCTGGGATTAGCTAGCTATCGATTTAGCGAAGTTCGCTAACTTTTTCGCGAACTTCTCCGAATTTAGCGAAATGTCTCTTGCTTCGCGAAGTTCGCGGACTTTGCGAATTTCACAAAAAATTAACTTTGTCTTGAGGTACGTATACTGTACATGCTGTGAAAATTTGAGCCGAATCGGTCGAGCCAATCTCGAGATATGCAAATTAGGTGCTTTGGCCGCTACACAGTTCTCTCCATTTCTTTTTTTCCCACCCACCCTAGAGGTCGGAGGACAAAACATTTCTAGAAAGATTTGCTATTTTTGTGGATAGAGTCCCCCCATTTCAGGGCGAATTTTTCTTTTCGCCCTAGGACCCCCCCCCCCTAGGTAAAGGTAGGTAAGGTAAAGTGACCCCTGGAGAGAACTCCAACCTACAGAAGGTTATAGGGTGCCGGCGCTTATCTCCGGATTCACTGCCCGAAGCCAGGAGCGACAACTCTAATGTTGACTACATCTGTGGAAGGGGGGCCAGCCCTTCATCAGGCATTACGCCAGAACACAGACTCCTGTTACCTTCCCACCGCAGTGGTACCCATTTACCGACCAGTTAAGGATAGACAGCTGGGTTGGCTGGAGCCCACGGCGAACCGATATATATGTGCTTAGTCCCTTGCTCAAAGGGATTTGTGATAGCCTTGTGGCAGCGGGGGTTCGAACCTAGGACCGTCAGATCTTCAGTCGACCACCTTACCACTCGGCCATTACGGCACAAATAATTACGGCCCCCATAGGTCTGTGTACTCCTAGGATTTTGCGATTTTTGACCCCCCCCCCGGAAAAAAACTAAGTCCGAAAATTTATTAATCACCTTACAGAGAGTTGTGCTCAAAGCCATGTGCTCATATTGGATTTATAGCATTGCCCTAAGGTGAACATGTGACCGAAGCGAGGATTTGCTGCTAGACCTCCTGTGGCGCCCTGACCAGGGGTGACTAGTTAACGTGTAAAGGGGGGGTCCGGGCCTACGGAGTAGGCAGCCCTATACATAAGAGCTGCCGGGCTGAGGTTTCGTATTCGCATAGGAACCCCCAGATATTGAATCTAAATGGCCCATTAGTTTTACTCACCTATCCGTGGGGCTGGGGGGGCACCCTGATGGAGGTGGGCCCCTACCGTGTCGCAGGTCCAACTTTAACCTCTTCCATAGAAAGATCCGCTGCAGGTAGAGCTTTCATATGGGGAGTGTGGGGTGGGCTGCGGGAGCACTACCACGTGGGCTATAGTAGGTACCGGCCGGACCCCTGTGGCGCCCTGGCCAGGGGTCCGGACCGTGGACCATGCCCAAAATGGCCAAAAATCGATTTTTCTAAAAGTGGCAAAGTTTGGTGTCAAATGAAAGCCCTTGGTGAGGCGAACATTTTTTGTCATTGGAGGACCCCTCCAAAGTGTTCCCAGCGGCCGGTGACGCCCTGACCAGGGTCCGGACCGGTCCAAAATGGTCAAAAATCGATTTTTCCAAAAGTGGCCATGTTTGGTATCAAATGAAAGCCCTTGGTGAGGTGAACATTTTTTGTTATTGGAAGACCCCTCCAAAGTGGTCCCAGCGGCCTGTGGTGCCCTGGCCAGTTTCCGGACTGGTCCAAAATGGTCAAAAATCGATTTTTCCAAAAGTGGCCATGTTTGGTATCAAATGAAATCCCTTGGTGAGGCGAACATTTTTTGTCATTGGAAGGCCCCTACAAAGTGGTCCCAGCGGCCTGTGGCGCCCTGACCAGGGTCCGGACTGGTTAAAAATCGAGTTTTTGAAAATTTTCCAAGTTTGGTATCAAATGAAAGCCATTGGTGAGGCGAACATTTTTGTCATTGGAGGACCTCTCCAAAGTGGCCCCAGCGGCCTGTGGCGCCCTGGCCAGGGTCCGGACCGGTCCAAAATCAATTTTTTGAAAATTTTCCAAGTTTGGTATATATCAAATGAAAGCCCTTGGTGAGGCGAACATTTTTTCTCATTGGAGGACCCCTCGAAAGTGGTCCCAGCGGCTTGTGGCGCTCTGACTATGGTCCGGGCCGGTCCAAAATCGATTTTTTTAAAAATTTCCAACTTTGGTATCAAATGAAAGCACTTGGTGAGGGGAATTTTTTTCTCATTGGAGGACCCCTCCAAAGTGTTCCCAGCAGCCTGTGGCGCCCTGACCAAGGTCCGGACCGGTCCAAAATCGATTTTTAAAAAATTTCCAACTTTGGTATCAAATGAAAGCTCTTGGTGAGGCGAACATTATTTCTCATTGGAGGATCCCTCCAAAGTGGTCCCCCCAAATATCGGCAACCGATCAGAGAACTGCATTAAACACTCATTTGCGTTTACAAATTCGCACATAATAGCCTGCTATTTAAATCTCTGTGTCCCCACGCGCGCCGCTACCCCCCCCCCCCATTCCGCACATAATCATTCAGAAAATTGTGTTAAACCAGTGAATTTTTTACTGGGGGGGGGCGGGCCCCCCCCCCCGAAATTGACCTTCCTCCACCGAAAATGCCTTCCCCCCCCGAAATCGCCCCCTCCCGGGATTTTTGCTTCCCCCCCTGGATTTTTTGGAAGCCCAAATTTTTGCCAAAAATAGGCCAATTTTCAAAAATTTTCCGGCTTCGCCGGAGATTTTTTCGTAAAAATAGCTATTTTTAGCTTAAATCCTGGCATTTTGAGAACTTTTTGCGTTTCACCATGCAAAATACGCCAAAAAATACCATTTTTTGGCTCATTTTTGCGAAAAAATCTTCCCCCCCCCGGGCCCGGGGGGGGGCCGGGAAGCCCCCCCCCCCCCCGAAAAAAATCCCTAATAAATACCCTGTTAAACACTCTGTTGTGTTCTCAAATTCGCATATAAGAGCCTGCTATTTAAATCTCTGCCCCCCCCCAAATGTCGGCAACCGATCAGAGAACTGCGTTAAACACTTATTTGCGTTCACAAATTCGCATGAAAGAGCCTGCTATTTGAATATCTATGTGCCCACGCGGAGCCGCATCCCCCCAAAGCCCGAATCCTGGGGGGGGCGACCCAAGTCTGGGGGAGAAGGAATTTCTGGGGGGCCCACCCCCCCCCCCCGTAGGAAAAAGACAGCCCCTCGGCACATCATCAGCCAGCCATTCAGAAAACTGCGATAAACCCACGATTTTGAGGTCCCAAATTTGCATAAAAAGTGCTATTAAAAGAGTCCGCTATTTTGATTTCTATCCTACCCCACGCGGCGCCGCCACCCCCCCCCCCTCACCCCAAATATCGGCAACCGATCAGAGAACTGCGTTAAACACACACTTGTGTTCTAAAATTAGCATAAAAGAGCCTGCTATTTAGATTTCTATGTCCCTACGCGGCGCCGCATCCCCCCCTCGGCACATCATCAGCCAGCCATTCAGGAAACTGCGCTAAACCCACGATTTTGCGGTCTCAAATTTGCATAAAAAGTGTTATTAAAGCAGTCTGCTATTTTGATTTCTATCCTTCCCCACGCGGTGCCGCTACTCCCCCCGCACATCGTCAGCCATTCAGAAAATTGCGTTAAACACTCGCTTTTGTGGGCACAACTTTGCATAAAATGTACTAATAAAAGTATTTTGGTTTTTATCCTAACCCACGCGGCGCCGCTAGCCTCCCCGACATTGCTACACACATCTTAACCGTGAAAATGCCGGTTGTTTATTAAAGTCGAAAAGTAATACGTATATGAATGATCTACAGCGGAAAAATAAAAGAAACTAGTAACAAAAATGCCCTAACGTTCATTGCTAAAGGGGAGAATAGGGAAATGCTGCTAAAGCCGAAAAATGCCAATAGTTTCGTGCAGATTAATGTCTACTCAGCGCCTAAAATGATTGAAACCAGCCTTTTGGTGCAGAATAGGGAATCTAGTCAGCGCCTAAAATGATTGGAACCAGCTCTTTGGTGCAGAATAGGGAATCTAGTCAGCGCCTAAAATGATTGAAACCAGCGTCTGGGGTAGAACAGGCGCCTCTCGCCATCCACCCTATTCGCGTGAACTCGAAGACTTCTCGTAGAATGAACTTAGCAATAAGCACTTGACATTTGCGTGGATACCTGAACCTGTGTCACATAGGCTGTGTGTAAGTGTGCGTGTAAGTGCATCAGCAGTTCTTCGTGAAGTTCGAAAAAACCAGTTTGCTTTAGGTAGAGGGATGATGCGTACTCACAAACAATGCCAGGTGTCGTACAATTATTTGCGTACAGCTGAATGTATGAACTCACGCATTATGCTAACCTTGGTTTGCACATGTTGCTCATGAGGTTGAACAAAATTTATCATGTTAAATATATATACTTACACGTTTATGTATTGTATGTGCTATATACGCTATCGTGGTGGAGAATTTGAGTGGTCTTGACGAAGCCAAATGCGTTTATGTATATACATATGTACAGTACGTAGACGTATTTTATCTTATGGGCGCGGTAACTAATCTTTTTCATAGCGACTGTTTCATATTCATTTCATTCAGTCACAGCGGAGGCCACATTACATGACACCATCACAGTGTTCAGTCCAGCAGACAGCTCCTTGTGCGGAATTACTTTATCATTTCGACTCACAAGTTATCTCATAAGCCTTCTCAAACCAATGTATTATACTTACGCCATTGCGATTGAGTTCGTATCTGAGCACTTCACGCAAATAGGGTGGATGGCGGTAAGCGCCTATTCTACCCCAGACGCTGGTTTCAATCATTTTAGGCGCTGACTAGATTCCCTATTCTGAACCAAAGAGCTGGTTTCAATCATTTTAGGCGCTGACTGGATTCCCTATTCCGCAGCAAAGAGCTGGTTCCAATCATTTTAGGCGCTGATTAGATTCCCTATTCTGCACCAAAAAGCTGGTTTCAATCTTTTTAGGCGCTGGCTAGATTCCCATTCTGCGCCAAAAAGCTGGTTTCAATAATTTTAGGCGCTGAGTAGGCATTAACCTAACGTAACCTAACTTGTTCCTTTCATTAATCTGCACGAAACTATTGTCATTTTTTCCGCTTTAGCAGCATTTCCCTATTCTCCCCTTTAGCAATGACCGTTAGGGCATTTTTGTTATTAGTATGCAGGGTATTTTTTAGGGATTTTTTTCCGGGGGGGGGGCTTCCCTGGGGGGGCGCGGGCCCGGGTGGGAAAGAAATTTTCGGGGGGGGGGAGAAGATTTTTTGCAAAAATGAGCCAAAAAATGGTATTTTTTGGCGTATTTTGCATGGTGAAACGCAAAAAGTTCTCAAAAATGCCAGGATTTAAGCCAAAAATAGCTATTTTTACGAAAAAATCTCCGGCGAAGCCGGAAAATTTTTGAAAATTGGCCTATTTTTGGCAAAACTTTGGGCCTCCAAAAAATCCCGGGGGGGAAGCAAAAATCCCGGGAGGGGCGATTTCGGAAGGGGGAAGGCATTTTCAGGGGGGGGGGCCCGCCCCCCCTCCTGTAAAAAATACCCTGGTATATATATTATATCCTTTACATTTCGGTTGAAGAAGTAAAGGCAAAAGTTTCATAGGCAAGTGACGTTATTTGGCACAGCAAGTTTGGGTGGGTGGCTCCATGACAAAAGTTGTTCCGTTCGCATATATATGACTTTCATATGACACAAATTTGACCACTTTTGAAAAATTCCATTTTTGACCTAAAATCGCCTAAGTCCCCACCCCACCCCACCACAGCACCCTACAGCCACTTTAGGTACGCAGTTCTAAGACAAAAGTTGCTCAGCTCACTTAGGGCTTTCATTTGATATATATATATATATACCAAATTTGACCACTTTAGAATAATTTTATTTTAGACCCAAAAACACGTAAATCCCCACCCCCACAACAGCACTCTACAGCCACTTTGAGCATGCAGTTCTATGACAAGAGTTGCTCAGATCACTTAGGACTTTCATTTGATAGCAAATTTTACCACTTTTAAAAAATTTTATTTTTGATCACTTGACCCCCACCCGACTGACCCTTCAAACGGCAAACTGGAACCAGCCCAGCAATATAGGCACGTCGGACGGCAAAACGGATACCGGGAAATGAGCTGGGCACACCAGAAAACCCCTGTATTCAAAGTTTTGACAGGCCAGGTAGAGCCTACCATGGACCTCCAGGAAGCGGTTTCCGACTTGACCCTCCCGACAGCAAAGTGGAACCAGCCCAGCAAGATGGGCAAGCCCTGACGGTAAAACTGACTGCGGGAATCTATTCTCCGTGCCAGAAAACCATTGTATGGAAGGTCTGAGCTTTTAAAGTTGAATAGATAGCGAGAAATTTGGATTTTTCATTTTTCGAATTTTCGCCATTTTTGACGGGCCACTGTGGTCGCTAGGGAAGTGAAGAGAAATGCAACCTGGACCGTTAGTTAGTTCAATATATTTAATATCTGAATATAAAAAGAAATCAGCTCCAGCTCGTAACCCGTATCGACGGAAGGAGCTAACGAAGCTAGTACGAGCCTCTCTGAAAGCCGATAAGGAACGCATGTGGAGAACGACAGCTGAGAACATGGAAAGAGCAGCGGCCTCTTGTAACAGCAGAAAACTGTTCTCTTTGCTAAGAGATGCAACTGGTCGACAGCCAGCAGTTAGCGAATGCATTCTGGACGATGCTGGCCAACCAATTCGATCCAAATCTGAACGAGTAAAACAGTGGGCGAGCTACTACTCTCAACTGCTGAACCGGCCTAACTCGGCGACAGCAGATGCAGAACTCGACATGTTAGCTCACACCGCCATGGAGTCAGATGATATCCCTACCCATCCACCATCCATCGCATGAAGAAATCCTTAAAGCTATCAGAGCTCTGAAGCGAGGCAAAGCAGCAGGGCCTGATGGTTTGCCCGTCGAGATCTACAAGGTTGCTGCCCCCGTAATGGTCCCTAAACTGGCGGAGATATTTGAGTCTATCTGCCGCAATCAGCAAACGCCCAAAAGGTGGCAAGAGGCGATCCTCGTCCCCGTCTTTAAAAAGGGGAGCAGGCGGCTCTGCAAAAGCTATCGTGGAATATCACTCCTCCCAGTTGCAGGAAAGATCCTATCAATTGTAATTCTTGAGAGGCTCAGCAACAAACTGGACTCTGAAACTAGAGAGAACCAGGCTGGCTTCCGCAAAGGCCGCGGCACCATTGACCAAATCTTCGCGTTGCGCCAGGTACTTTAACGTCGACACCGGTATAATCAACCAACAATCGCTGCCTTCCTGGACTTTTTTGCTGCCTTTGACAGCATAGATCGGACCTCCCTGTGGAAACTGTTAGCAGTCTGTGGTATTCCATCTTTGTATATCAATCTGATCAAAACCATGTACAGCAACTCTACTACAAGGGTTCGCGTTTATGGCGACGTATGTGACCCATTTGCTGTCACGACTGGCGTCAGGCAGGGAGATGTGCTGTCTCCTTTGCTATTTTTACGCGCCGTTGACAGAGCCATGTTCAAATGTGTACAACCTGAAGATGGTGTTGTGATCAGTGAAAATGACATATTGGCCGACTTGGAATATGCCGATGACAGCAATTTTGGCGTCGAACGAACCTGCCATGCAGCAACTTATAGATCGAGTGATACAGCATAGCGATCCGATTGGCCTTAAGCTAAATGCGGGCAAATGTAAGTACATTTCCTCCGCCGCGCACCAACAAGGACTCTCAATTGGTCATGACATTATTGATAAAGTGGATGCCTTCCAGTACCTCGGCTGCCAGATCTCTCCAAACAGTGAACCCACGGCAGAAATAGACTGTAGAGTTGGGAGAGCACTCAGTATTTTCAACACCTTGTATAACTGTGTGGCGCCGACGGGAAATATCTGTTCGTACCAAGCTCCGCGTTTTCGACAGCATGGTCATGTCTGTACTGCTTTACGGGCTGGAAACAACGCCCTTACGCAGCTGCGATATCCGAAAACTGGAAGTTTTGGAAAATGGATGCTTGCGTCGTATTCTTGGGCTAAGGCTGGCTGACCGTTTCACTAATCTTGAACTCAGATCTCGTGCCGGGAATAGACCTCTATTGGAAGCACGTCTGAGGAAATATAGGCTGCGATGGCTTGGACATGTTGCCCGAATGGACCGGAGACGTCTCCCTTACCGGAGCTTCTTCTCGACCGCCCCTCCTACCAGGCCGCCAGGCCAGGACGACAGCGGCAAACCTGGGAAAGGAATGTCCATGAAGATCTCAGAGGGCCGATGAGTCTATATTCTCTTGGCCGATTCAACTGGATTGACACCATTACAACATTGGCAGCAGATCGAGCTCAGTGGAAAGAAATCACATCAGACGCAACAGCTAACCAAAGGCCACCGATGTCTTCGTGGCGAAGATGATGGTGATCAAGTACAAGTATATAAGTAACGTTCGACCTGAGCGACGACCACAAAAATGGTCACTTTTCGCTATGAGCCGACTTTGCGGCGCCACTGCGGCGCCGTGGCGCAGCTACGTCGCAAAAGAGTTGTGATTCTTAAATTCTTTAGAGGGTACTACTAGACCCTATAGCCCTTTAGGTTGGCCCACCGCTGCAGATCACGTGAAAGCGGCGAACATTATGTATATACAATACAACCATCAAATAGGAGAAACCGGAAAAAAACATTGCCGCCATAACCGGTCCGGGGCGCAACTTTTTAACGGTAAGTGATACGGGGCTGAAACTTCACAGATATACTAAACTCGACGTGCTCTACAATTTGCGCATGAAATCTGCGCAGGATTTTGCACAGCTTCTGCGCAGCTTATTTTACACTGTCTCCAACCACTTTTCATATATCTATACAAGTAACAAAAATGCTCCGCACAAAAGAGGATAATATGTGTGTGTGTTGGCTGTATCGTATATATATCCTTCAAATATCCTTTAAATATATAATAAATATAAATAGGTATATCATTAAATTCCGATTGAAGAAGTAAAGACAAAAGTTTCGTAGGCACGTGACGTTATTTGGCACAGCAAATATTGGTGGATGGTTCCATGTGAAAAGTTGCTCAGTTCACTTAGGGCTTTCATTTGATACCAAATTTGACCACTTTTGAAAAATTTTATTTTTGACCCAAAATCGTTTAAGTCCCCACCCCACCCCACCACAGCACTCTACAGCCACTTTGGGTACGCAGTTCTATGACAAAAGTTGCTCAGCTCACTTAGGGCTTTCATTTGATACCAAGTTTGACCACTTTTGAAAAATTTTAGTTTTGACCCAAAATCGCCAAGTACCCACCCCACCCCACGACAGCACTCTACAGCCACTTTGGGTACGCAGTTCTATGACAAAAGTTGCTCAGCTCACTTAGAGCTTTCATTTGATACCAAATTTGACCACTTTTGAAAAATTTTATTTTTGACCCTAAATATATATATATATATATATATATATATATATATATATATAGCCTAAGTCCCCACCCCACCCCACCACAGCACTCTACAGCCACTTTGGGTACGCAGTTCTATGACAAAAGTTGCTCAGCTCACTTAGAGCTATCATTTGATACCAAATTTGACCACTTTTGAAAAATTTATTTTTGACCCAAAATAGCCTAAAAGTCCCCACCCTACCCCACTACAGCACTCTACAGCCACTTTGGGTACGCAGTTCTATGACAAAAGTTGCTCAGCTCACTTAGGGCTTTCATTTGATACCAAATTTGACCACTTTTGAAAAATTTTAATTTCGACCACTTGACCCCCTCCACCCAACTGACCCTCCCGACGGCAAAGTGGAACTAGCACAGCAAAATAGGTACGTCGGACGGCAAAAGGGATACCGGGAATGAGCTGGGCGCACCAGAAAACCCCTATAGACAAAGTTTTCGGAGGCCAGGTAAAGCCTACTATGGACCTCCAGGAAGCGGTTGCCGACATGACCCTCCAGACGGCAAAGTGGAACCAGCACAGCAAGATGGATGAGTCCTACGGCAAAAAGGACACCGGGAATGAGCTGGGCGCACCAGAAAACACCTATAGACAAAGTTTTGAGAGGCCAGGTAAAGCCTACTATGGACCTCCAGGAAGCGGTTTCCGACTTGACCTTCCTGACGGCAAAGTGGAACCAGTCTAGCAAGATGGGTGAGTCTGACGGTAAAACTGACTGCGGGAATCGATTCTCCGTGCCAGAAAACCATTGTATGGAAGATTTGAGCTTTCAAAGTTAAATAGATAGCGAGAAATTTCGATTTTTCATTTTTCGAATTTTCGCCATTTTTGACGGGCCACTGTGGTCGCTAGGGAAGTGATAGAGAAACGCAACCTGGACCGTTAGTTAGTTCAATATATGTAGTTTCTGAATATAAAAAGAAATCAGCTCCAGCTCGTAATGCTCGACCTGAGCGACGACCACAAAAATGGTCACTTTTCGCTATGAGCCGACTTTGCGGCGCCACTGCGGCGCTGTGGCGCAGCTGCGGCGCAAAAAAGTTGTGATTCTTAAATTCTTTAGAGGGTACTACTAGACCCCATAGCCCTTTAGGTTGGCCCACCGCTGCAGATCACGTGAAAGCGGCGAACATTATGTACAATACAACCATCAAATAGGAGAAACCGGAAAAAAACATCGCCGCCATAACCGGTCCGGGGCGCAACTTTTTAACGGTAAGTGATACGGGGCTGAAACTTCACAGACATACTAAACTCGATGTGCTCTACAATTTGCGCATGAAATCTGCGCAGGATCTGCGCAGGATTTTGCGCAGCTTCTGCGCAGCTTATTTTACACTGTCTCCAGCCACTTTTCACACATATTATAGGGGTCGCTGCCGCGACCCCTATGATATATATATATATATATATATATATATATATATATATATATATATATATATATATATATATATATATATATATATATATATATATATATACTTGTGAAAGCGTCGGGAGCCTTAAGGGTGGGTGCTGGGGACGGTATTGCCTCTGTGAGTGTCTACCGGGGATAAGTGCAATGGCTTTTCACTTGGATCCTTGCTAAGGTCCGGTACAGTTGTGACGGGCATGGTCCGAGGAAGGAGGACTGCCTTGAGTGATTTCTCCGAAAGTGGTATCGGGAGTCGGACTACATGGTGTGCCGGCATGAGCCGAGATCGCCCAGTGGGCTGTTGTACCGGGCCGGGGCCTGTAGTGGGTGCCAGGTAGAGTGCTGTGCCGGTGAGCGGCACCGGGTCTTTTGTGGTTGCTGGTGGGGCCCTGCTACTTGGAACCGATTGAATCCTTCCGGGGTGATTTTGTGAGCGGACTCTCGGCATGTGCATGGCTCAACTGACGGCCTAGAGTGCTCTCTGTTCGCATCGACTGTTGGAATACCTGTGAAATGCTCGTAATTGGAGTAATTTATATTTTCATGTTGTTTTGTTTTTGTCTTGGACGCTAAGCACCAGGCTGGGTGCATCTATGTAAGGTTCTTCTTTCCAGCGTACGCTGTCCCGGGTTACAGTAATACAGTAATGTATACCAAAACTAATGGAAATTGTACATAAAATTTGTTCAGCTCTGCAAAGCCTGCACCCCTGACCTGACCGACCGTTTTTCTCGCAAAAACACAAAATTTTCAGTTTTAGAGAAGCAATGTTTTATTAATTTTGTTAAAAGTTTCCAACTACAAATGACTTGCTTGAAAACATTAGTTACTCTAAAAATGCTTTAAAACGTTAAAATTAAGTACGAAATAAAGCAAAAATTGTTTTTACTAGATTAAGCAGATGTGGTGCAATTTTCTTCCAAATTATGCAAAACATTTTGGGACTCTGCGCCACGGACCATTCGTACGAAAAAACACGGCGTATATACTTATTTTATTTACTTATCTGGGCTAAACGGTTAGAATCAAGGAAACTGGCCGCATGTATGATACTTCTGTCCGGGCTCAGCTCAGCCTAGTTCTGTTTTCGCTCCCTTTGCTAGGAAGAGGGGAACAGACATAAGTCTTTCATATCCTCCGTCTCTCTTATAATATATACGTATATACGTATGTATATATATATATATATATATATATATATATATATATATATATATATATATATATATATATATATATATATATATACGTATACTCTGCTGTTGGGCTCTAATCTAAATGCGTGATTGGCCGAAGCTGGTCTGTCTGGGAGAGGCTGAGCTAAGCTCTGCTTTTGGTCTGGGATAGGGGGTGAAACTTTTTCAGTAAAAGCTTGGAACTGAAAGGAAGGTACGTGTATTGACGAATGCTGTTATATGACATGTTAGCACATACAATGGCCTTTCTGCCCCTCATGTGTTTGACACGCTTATGTGTATAGCACTTGTACTCAGCACGCCTGTACTGAAGCCTTCGCGCATATATATATATACATATATATATATACGTATACATATATATATACGTATACATATATATACATACACTTACGCGTGCAAAAAATATATGACTATCAGAAATATATAACGAAAAAGAAAATTCACGTTTATGTGCTTACATGTCACAGCTAGGTTTTTTGCACTTATGTGCACCTATATGTAAACCTATTTCATATATATATATATATATATACTGAACACAAAACTTGTTCTTCTCTTGGTGCAAACAACGTTATGCAAGCCTGGACTTATATTATTGTAGTCAGGGCGGGGAAAACTAGACCCGAAAGAATTGGGAAAAACAGCCCCACCCAGAGAACTCAAGGTAGCAGATAGACAGACCCAATATAGCTCAAATGTAAGCTATATATACATTATACCCATAATGTTGGTATGAGCCAAAGCAGTCTATTCTGATAGTGTTCCAAAGTTGACCCCATCAAAACACCTCCAAAACTAAGGATTTCCAAATTTTACTAAGTTTATTTCTAGAAACCCATAAGAGCTACTTTGCTAGTAATACTTTGCATAGGAGCTATATATATGGACTTCCTTTATCATTTGGGATAGACGGCGGCATCTTACCTTTTTCATAGGCAGAGTAGCGGCTGTTTTCTCCTCCAATTTTTACCCCTCAGTGGGGACAACAGCACCCAATTTTAAAATATTGTCTAATATGTAGTTCTGAGCAGTTCTGATGGTCTTAAACGATAAAGCGGATCTTGTTTTGTAATAAGACAGACAACTAGACTAGACAACCCATATTGTACATATGACATGTCCTGACTGTGCGCTATCGATATATGCATGCTCGCTATCGATATATGCTATCGATATATGTATAGAAGTTCTCAGTCGGACCTCTGAGCCGTCCTGGGGTGGGTGATTTTTTGTTAAAAATTTAACAAATAAAAAGTCACTTTCATATTTTATTACTGAAGTCCGAACAGCAGCTAGAGCAAAACTAACGCGAAATTCTAGCTCAGCGACCTCGAAAACCCTTATACACGTCACTGACACTTCTGGGAGTCCAACCTGGTTACCAGCCGGGCCTGAACCGTCCGACGGTAAACGTGATTCCAGAAGTCAATAGTAGACTATTGTTACCTAAAAGCTAATGCCAGATTTGAATTCTGCGCACGAGAAAACCCTCTAGGACTGTTTTTAACCATTTCGGACTGCCTAGTTAGTAGGTACTGGTACCAAGAGGGTCCGGAAGGGGGCACGTGACCGTGGGTCATATCCTACCATAGGGTTGGTTTTTTCCGGAAAAAAAAGATTGCCGGAAAAAACCTTTTTTCGGTTTTTTCCATTTTTTCCATTTTTCTCCTTTTTTTCCGGTCACCCCAAAATTCACCAATGTGCAAAAAGTTGTGTTATTCATGTTTCTGCATGTATAGAAGCCGTTTTCAACATATTTAATAGCCCCAACGTGTTGTGCGCACTTACACAAGTGGTTACAAAGGTTTCAGTATTGATTACAAGAATTAATTTTTTCAGCAGACAATACTGTAGAATAAACTACAGGTGACTTCTGCATAGCTTGACGGTTCTGCTAGATCTGGTCTGTGGTTTTCGTAGGTTATACACCTCGTAAAGTAAAGAATACCAGACGTTTTAAAAGGTTTTGACTGAACATTCCACTGTTAGACAAGGAATTGTTAAGCCTACCTGAGTTACGCAACCATATACACATTCCTTGGCAAAAAATCTTAAATCCCAGAATTAGCTCAAATTCGTGGATATTGTCTTATTACTTCATTAAACAGTGTTTTTGATAGTTTCTTAATGTTCTGATTTCATAAATTAAGTTTTAGAGCATGTCTGGAATATTTTTCCATTTTTTCCGATGCTTCGAAAAATCCAAATACAATTTGTCAGATTTAGCATACCCCCACCTACAACGACCCACGGAAAAAGTGGCCCATGTCAAGATAAAAGTTAGAACCCCCAGAACCCCCATCAGAAAAAAAGGAGGTTCTCAAATTTTTTTCATGCGTTTGCATCCAGGACTATTTGTATACGTGACTACGTTGCGGATCCTTTCCTTCAGCAGGTACTTCAGCAGACATGATATGTTTATAATATGTATATATGTATCTCAGTCATCAAATTTGTAGCATATAACCGGGGTGTACGGGGGGGGGTCCTCCTGGCTTTTCTCATAAACTTGGACTGAAAACTCTGTGTATGAAACATCCAATATCCACAATATGGGTATCAATCGAAAGCTGACGACAAGAACAACAAGTTCGTCCTTAATTTAAGCCCAGACAACGTGCACACTTTTCGGTACACCCGGACTCCAGAACCCTCAGAACTTTCAGCAAACATTTAAAACTAGGCAGTAGAGGATCAAATCTCCTGAAAAAAAATTTCAGAACCCCAAGAACCCCCATCAAAAATTTGAAACAAAGTATATGTAGTCATGGATCAAATCTCTTCGAAAAGTTAAGAACCCCCAAGAACCCCCAGAACCCCCGCCAAAAATGAAACTAAACATAGCTATAGATCAAATCTCTACAAAAAATTAAGAACCCCAAGAACCCCCTTGAAAATAAAAGCTTCAAGAAAATCAAGTGGTAGATCAGAACGCATCAAAAAGTGACTTTTATCTTGACATGGGCCGAAAAAGTTGTAAATAGTGCGAAATCGCAGGAAAAGGTCAGAAAACATTATATTTCGTTGTAAAAATCGTTAAAATAACACTAGGAATATTTTTCCATTTTTTTCCACCCCATCGGAAAAAAAATCGAAAAAAACGAAAAAAACCTTTTTTTCCAGTCCTTTTTTCCGCGCCCATCCCTATCCTACCAACATACGAAATGCTAAGTTTCTCTGCCAAAATGCGTGGAAATAAGTTATAATCACTCAAAAACACGAAAAAACAACGTTTTAGCCTTTACAACGGCATTTTAGAGTCACTAGAATTCATCCTAGACGCTTAAAACCTAATGCCACCCATATTGCAATTTTCATGAGTGACCGCGAATATGGGTTGTTCAGCGAAGCTGGTCCATATTAGTGCGCTTTTAACCTAGTCCTCCTGGCATTTACAACCTGCCCCTCCCATATTAACGTTTTAAAACCTAGTCCTCTGTCCATTTACAACCGAATGTCACCCATATTGCATTTTTCATGATCCATCGGAGCATTTTTATTCTTGTATTTATATATGTATTATTAAGGTGTGTATAGTATAGGACACGGTCATGCACCAAATAAAGGTTCGAAAAAAATACGATTTGGCAACTTTTTAGATAACTTTTTATAGGATTGCCGTAGAGATCCCGGATATGGCCCAGCATGTGTGGGGTGGGTTCTAGTTTCTTCCCATGCCCAAAGTTCCCGGGCAAGGGCTGGCTTTCAGAAAAATTAGGAAAATTGACTATTTTTTCGGACCCAAATCGAAGAAAATACACGGGGTCGAAAAAATACAGGGCCAAAAATTCGCCTTTTCACTATCTAGCGCCAAAATGACTATACAAATCGTATATATATATACAGCAATCGTATATACTCATGTTACGTAACATCTCATACATTTTCCGTTGACTATTGACCTATCTTTCCAGTCTGTGGTGGTTAATTTTTATGAGATAGGCCGCCTACCGTATATGGCCCGAAAAACTTTTTCATCTGGCCCGATACTGTTTTTATCACGCAGTAATGTCTATAATGTTGCTTATTCAGTGGTCATATTTTGTATTTTATTCTGACCAAACGTAACGACAAAGAATAAATATCCAGGAGACATCTAGAAGACCTTCTGTAAGCCGTCATAGATGGTCATGGCTGTTAACATGAGTTCTGGAATCCCAATGCCGAAACGCCGAAAAAATTTGAGTTTTAAGTTCAGTGCTGAAAGCTTGTCCGCTGAGGAACCTGGCAGCCCGATCTGAGCATGTGAACGTAGCAAAAGTTGTCATAGTTTACCATATGTTATCATTTATTAAGTTTAATCTAGTTTTGTAATTTTCCTGAGCTTTTAAACTCGTTTCAATGCTCTAACTACCCGGAATATTGTCGACTTTTGTTACCGAAGCTGTCGCAAGCAATTTACAGCGGCTTGAATTCCTGAAAATGCAGTAGCTACAGGCTAGTCGCTTCAAAAATTGAATCAGTATTACTGGAATCACTGCTATAGCTGTGAATGCTAGCATAAAACAGCGCTACAAGTCATTCCAGTAAAGTTCTGCTCAGTTGAGGACAAATTTTCAAGCCAATCATACCACACTGTAGTAAGGTAAAGATTGACCCCTTGGAACCAACCCAATAGTCCGTCAGTCCGAAAAAATACATTCGCTGCTGCGCAACTGTGCGGCGCAGGGGCGCCCTAACCTATTGCCAAAAAAACTAGAAGCAATGTGTATTATGTTAAAACAATAGATGCTACTATAGCTTTAGTGTAGCGAACAAGAGCCAAAAAGTTGCCAACTGATCCAAAGTTGAATTCCAACTTTTCCACAGTATTGAGTCCTCAGCCTACGTGAGTGCGGAGCCTACCATGCCTGGATATAAATAAGCATGCGCTATGATGGGGTACAGTTAGTTTGGCTGTGCTCCGTAGCTTCTAGCCTGAGTTAGGGTGGGTGTATTTTTTTCGGACCCGGCCGGTGTATTTTTTCGAACCTTTACTATAGCCTACACTACGTATTTTGCTGCCGTCGGATCTCTTGCGCTTTCCCGCCCCCAGCACCAACTTTAGTTTTTTCGAGCAATAGCTTTAACATTTTGTATGGTTGCATACTACTGGAGGCTAATGAATTGAGATATATATTTCAAAAAATTGTAAGTTGGTAATGGGATCAAAACGTTTTGTTACTGATTTTATTGGAAACTGGCATGGACGGGATTTCTGGGGCGCCGACAACGAATCCGAAATCCGTTTTTCGATTTAGTTTCCCGTTAGCTCCGGATAAGCTTATAACTTCAGCGTATGTTAAGCTAACACAAAAATTGAAGAGTAAAACTACTTTCGAATTCGTGCTCTCGAAAACCCTTGCATGCAAGTTTTCAGCAAATCGGTGTCAAAATTTTTTAAAATTTTTAGATCTTTAAAGTTATCAGTTTCTAGTATAACAAAATTTTGCTTGCTTACTTGCTTAATGAGGCGCCCTGCCTGGATCGCCTGCGTCCGCTGACAGAATTCTTCGAGTAAGTACGTATCTCCCACTGATTCCGGTCTTCTGCAATTTCAGTCAAGATGTTTTTCCAGTCTCTTTCCCAGGCGCGGTACGTATGACCCAATTTGATTGTTTTCAAGTCCTTCTGGATAAGTCGCAGCCAGCTCAGGCGGACACCACCAGGCCGTCTCTTCCAACAATTTGGTGGGTCAGTAACAACAGCCAATCGCGTCCAGTTAGACGGATCTCGATGCAAGATGTGGCCGAGATATCCTAAGCGACGTTTGCGGACAGCCTCCGCTGCCAAATTAGGGAAACTGATACGTCGCAGGATCTCAGCATTGGAGACCCTATCGCTGTAGCGGACATGGAGAATTCTTCTCCAACAACGGAATTCGAAGGACTGCAAGCGTGCAGGGTCGGCTACTTTAAGTGGCCACGTCTCACAAGTGTATAAAAGCACAGGTCTAATGGCAGCAAAATACACCTTCAATTTCGTGGTTAGAGTCGCACTATCTGAGTCCCAAAGCTAGGGACCAAGAAGAGAGAAAGCGCACTGTGCTTTCGGTAATCGAGAACTGATTTCGAAGGACGAGTCACCGCACATCGTATATAATCACACTTCCAAGATAGGAGAACCGGTCAACTTCGTCTGAGCGAGTTCCTTGCAGAGTAATCGCGCCAGGGCCAGCTGGAGTGTTGCGCATGCTTTTGGTCTTTTCTATACTGATAGTCAACCCAACGGAAGCAGCGAATTCACTGAGCCTGTCGACCATACGTCGCATATCCGCTATCGAGTCTGACAAGAGAACGATGTCATCACCGTAATCAAGGTCCAGTCAGCTTGTGACCACCTATAGTTATGCCATGACAGGATTCGATTGACTTCTTTAGAACAGCGTCCAGGACAATGTTGAAGAGTACTGGCGACAGTAACGCACCCTGTTTCACCCCCGTAGTTACTGGGAATGGGTCAGAACAATCCAACCCTATCCGAACAGAACTAGTGCTGGAATTATAGGGGGGCGCGAGAGCGGCCCCCTATAATATGGGTGTAAAAGGCGCTGCGCGGCCCTATGAGACTCGTTCGAGCACCGTGCCAGCTCAATACTGAACGAAACTCGGCAAGTTTGGTATCGTTGGAATCTACACGACGAGTACAACAAGTTGCAAAAAAGTTTTGGTCAAAATTTTCAACTTTGAAAATTTTCGCTTCCGGACAAGTTAGGTCCGTTTTTTTTTCTGTGTTAGTCACGCTTGGAAAAGGGCTATTTTGTGCAGAGGTGTTTGAAAGATGTGAGCATTTTCAGCCGGAAAGGTTTATATTTTCTGAATGCCGATATGGTCCCATGTGCCCCGCGCTATATTTTTTCGCTGCCCGGCCCGCCATGCCACCTGGCCGGTCGGCCAAAAGTGGCCTGACGGCGTTTTTGGCCAAAAAATGGCCATTTTGTGTCACGCCCACAGGGCTCAGGGAACAAGCTAGAGACACGCGGTTTGTTGCATGAACAAGTACGGAGGGGAGACTAGTGCGTAACGTTGGCCGATTTTTCATTTAGGTCCTGGACCGTTCAGGCGGCCAGCCCAAAGTAAGTCGGTCCAAATGGCCATTTTCGGAGAAGTTTCTAGTCCCAACTCCACAGAAAATAGTCAAAAATAGGGCTAAATATGCAGTTTTGAACCATTTAGTGGGACGCATATAGGGTTATCGGGGTCGCTGAACACGATGAGCATAGGCGCAGCGCTGTGCGGTGCTGCTATCGTGCTGTACTATTATGCAGCAACCATAGCACGTGTCTGGAGTAAGGGGGAACTGTAGCTATGTTAGTTGGTGCACTCTCTAGCTTCCACCGTGCTGTATGTGCTGTCCCAAACACAGCACTGTCGATAACAAGTTATTCATTCGTCACTGGTATTTGAAATTCGGCATACAGATAGTTTAGGACATGACAAACTACTATAGATACGTTTTGTATACTTATTACAATGTTACTATGTGGTTGCGCTGCAGTAGAGTGCTGCTGAAGTATAGCACGGCCTATAACTAGCTACAGGTAAGTTGCAATCGTCCGAAATTTTGCACACAAGTGCGGCAGAGCATTGCAAATCATGCCGTATGAGTTTCCTCCACCGACAGTAAAGTTTGCATCTGGTTGCGCTGCAGTAGAGTGCTGCTGAAGTACAGCACGGCCTATAATAGCTACAGGTAAGTTTGCAATAGTCCGAAGTTTTGCACACAAGTGTGGCAGAGCATTGCAAATCGTGCCGTATGAGTTTCCTTCACCGACAGTAAAGTTTGCATCTGGTTGCGCTGCACTAGAGTGCTGCTGAAGTACAGCACGGCCTATAACTAGCTGCAGGTAAGTTGCAATAGTCCGAAATCTTGCACACAAGTGCGGCAGAGCATTGCAAATCGTGTTTTATGAGTTTCCTTCACTGACAGTAAAGTTTGCATTTGGTTGCGCTGCAGTAGAGTGCTATATGCTAAATACAGTAACTAAAACTATTGCAGCCATGGGTACTGGATGTTGGATTTCTGTCAAAATAGAGAAAAAGGAAGAACTTGGAACTTTTCAAGCTTCTTTGTTCTGTACTTTCGGTTGACGATTAATGATTGGCGGAATTTTTAAAGTTTCTTTCACACAGCTTTAACGTTTTTGCTTTTTACTGAGAACCTTAAAAATGAAATAGGACAAGAATAAAAATGCTCCGATGGAGCATGAAAAATGCAATATGGGTGACATTCGGTTGTAAATGGGCAGAGGACTAGGTTTTAAAACGTTAATATGGGAGGGGCAGGTTGTAAATGCCAGGAGGACTAGGTTAAAAGCGCACTAATATGGACCAGCTTCGCTGAACAACCCATATTCGCGGTCACTCATGCTCCACTCCACATGACATGCGTACTAGTAAGATCTACATTCTTCAGCTTTCAAAGCGAGCGGACGTTTTTGAAATGTTAAAGCTGATTTCAAATAAACAATGCAGTTCTGGTAGAAAGGTGTTCAAGGTATTTCTTCTGCACTGTCAGCGCAGAATCTTGTGTTAAGTTGATGCGAAAAGCAGTTGACGTTATGTACGTGTATTATTAAGTTGTATAATAAGGAGCACGACCACATACTTGCAGGCCATGCTGACAAATCGCACAATTTTCCGAAGAACTGCCAATAGCAATATATAGCAAGCAGCTGCCGATAGAAACTCTGGACAGTTTTCGCGAATATGGGTTGTTCAGCGAAGCTGGTCCATATTAGTGCGCTTTTAACCTAGTCCTCCTGGCATTTACAACCTGCCTCTCCCATATTAACGTTTTAAAACCTAGTCCTCTGTCCGCTTAAAACCCAGTGTCACCCATATTGCATTTTTCATGCTCCACCGGAGCATTTTTATTCTTGTCATACATAGACTCAATCACGGCCACAATCTTGTCTGGCAGAGCGAGGAAACGGAGCAGTTCATACGTGCTGCTTCGGTCAACCGAAGCAAAGGCAGCTTTGAAACCCACGAAGACTGCAATCAGTGGCTTCCAAAATTCGTTCCTCTGTTCGATGATCTTCCGAAGAGCCATGATCTGATCGGAAGTGCTTCGTCCTGGGCGAAAGCCACCTTGATTTTCTCTCAGCAATTGATCCACAGGGCTTCGTATTCTGTTCAGGATTACCGCTTCTAGGATTTTGTAGCAAACGTCTATCCGTGATATTCCGCGGTAATTTCTACAATCTGTTTTGTCGCCCTTTTTGAATACTGGTATATACCAAGATTGACCGCTTCCACATTGCAGGGAAGGTATTTGTATCCCAAATGATGGCAATGAGTTGAGTCAGTCTAAGACAGGCCGCGTGGTCTCCGTCTTTCCATAGTGGCGCAGAGATACCATCTCTCCTGGAGTATTAGTCGACTTTTGTGACATGATTGATCGTTTCACTTCTTCATAGGACGGCGCACGATCGCTGATGTTCAAAAACCCATCAAATGACAGGTCAAATAGCGGTACTTGTGGAGGTGGTCTATTGAGAAGTATATAAATCAAAATGCTACTTCCACTGCTCCAATTTTCGGCTTGACTCGCTAATCAACCTACCATCAATCTCCCGAATAACATCACTGACGGATGACTTCTTCCCGGCCACATTTTTCAAAATTCTAAAAATTAATTTGAGCAGATATATAGTTGGCGCCTGTCGGCGGAGCGCTGCGTTAGACGTCCTTTCTCAACAAGAGAGAGTGTGTGTGGTGAGATCCAGAAGTTGGTGCGTTTCCGCCTGCATCCAAAAGTCAACTTTGCAGAGTCCTGTACATCAGTGCGGGTGCTATTCCATAGCTCATCAAGGTTCGTTTCTGTGTCCAGGAGAGCAAATCTGTTTAAAATACTCACCCTGAACTGCTCACGTACAGCAGGATTAGCAAGATTTGCCATTTCCAGGCGAGTGTTTAGTCTGGCGGAGCGCTTGGTGGAGAAGCGTAGACGAATTGAGCAGGACAGCAAAGCGTGGTCGGAGTCCAATGAAGTGTCCCAGTAAGATCTACAACTGGAGACTGACCCTCTCCACCGCTGCTTGACGCTAATATAGTCGAGCTGTTTCCACGTTGTTCCATCGTTTGATCTCCATGTTTCCAGATGACGGCGCTTATATATGTCTGATTAGGGTGTTAACAGATATGAGCCGATGGTGAGCAATTAATGATACGAAGCGGTCTCCATTGTCGTTTCGCGTTCCAAGACCATAATGGCCAATGAGTGAGCCCTGGTAGCTGATTTCCAACGGTGGCATTGAAGTCGCCAGCTAGAATGGTGTAGTTTTTACGCGGCACTGCGTCAATGCAATCATTTAGCCTTTGGTAGAAATCATCTTTGTATCAGTTTGCCCGCTCCAGAACAACTTAAAAGATGCATTGTGTGAGGGGGAACTGATGGTGCATGTTCCAGATTGAGGTAGTCGGCACTCAGAGAGAACAGCTACATCAATGTTGCTCTCTGCTAACGATTTAGCCAGCAATTCTTCAGATCCGCGAGGACGTGTAGGGTTCTTACATTCCACACCGCAATTTTCAACAATTGAGTTAGTTTTGGCCCGGATTTCGTAAACTTGACAACGACACGGGCCTGGCCGTCGCATCGCTTGCCGGGAATGCCGTAGCAGTTGGGTCAAAATGTAATAAGAGTTCTGTCATTAAGACGTTTTAGAGTGATTGGTCGAAAAACATGGGGCGCTAGAGGCGGCGGCTGGGGGGGGGGCGCTAGAGATCCCATTATCCACCCATAGCTCTGAAGAAGTACCGAAGAAACACAATTGGACTGATTGAGTTGAAATTTGGTGGAGGTAGGTTTTCGGACCTGCTGATTTCAAAAATGCAAAAATTTTAAAATTTTAAAAAATTTTTAAAAATTTTAAAATTTTGGTTTGGTAAGGGGGGACCAAGGGGAACCGAAAACTTTTTTGAAAAAAATTTTGCTGAAAACTTGCGTACAGGGATTTTCTGAGGTGCTGATCAGGAATCTGAAATCGGTTTTTCGGTTCAGCTTTTCGTTAGCTTAATATAAGCTAAAGTTTTAAGCTTAAGATGTCGTCTTATATTAAGCATTTTCATTCTAAAATGTATATATATAACACTTTTTAGTTTTGAATTCCGTATACTATTTCAGCTTTGCCTTTTTACCCTCCTAGTGAATTCTTGTTATTCATAATAACATGATTCCTGTTTGTTAGTGCTCTAGGAACAAAAAGAAGATAAGACAAAACAAGAGAAGGAAAAGGACCAAATGAAAGAAGACAAAAGGGAAGAAATGAAAAAGGAAAAAAAAAAGAAGAAAAGGAAGGAGAGGGGGGACCGTCTACAGAAGTCTACAGCCAGCGTTCTATGGTTGCTGCATAACAGTGCAGCACGATAGCAGCTTGCGAGCACCACTATACGACTATACTCGTCGTGTTTAGCGACCCTGATAACCGTTATATGAGTCCCAATAAATGGTCCAAAACAGCATATTTAGGCCTATCGGGACGGTCAGGACTTCCTATCTGGGCGTGAAACAACCTTGGGACAGAAAAGTCTCTATTGTCCACGACGGACAGTGTCCGCTGCCCCTTTTATGCCGGCATAATGAGCATTTATATTTATGGTGAACATATTGTTTGTAAGCCTTTGGAGGTTGAAGTGTTCATTTCAAGAAGAAAATTGTTGTGAGCCTGTCACATAAAAGCAGCAATGGCATCGCTGTAGCCATCGCGCCCGATAGCTGAGAGCCGCCAGCCACGGGTGCTTTCTGTGGATCTGGGACTTTGTCGAAAACGGCCATTTGGATCGACCAACTTTGGGCCGGCCGCCAGACTGGTCCTGGACCCAAGTCAAAAATCTGATTCTGATTTACTTTTTAACCTAAAGTTTCTTATGCATATATATATATATATATATTATATATACGTATATATATATATATAATGTTAGTCAAGCTACGTATGTTTACCTCCATAATTATATACGTTACGTGCGCAGCAAAAGAAGCTAAACTCGTCCCAGACCCAAATCACCCATTAAAGAACAGCGTATATATATATACACATAAACACCAAAGTCCGGAGATAAAGATAGAGCTAAGCCGGCCCAGATATATACACCACAAACACCAATCAGGAAACGGGTTGGTTTGTATGTATATATATATATATATACGTGCATAATATACGCATATATATATATATATATACTTCCCTTGCAATGGAAACGTATATATATATACACGTTATATAAATGTATAAACAATCATACGGATAACACGCATATAGGTAAATGTTAAAATTCTGCAGCGTCAAAACAACAAAGGTATAACCATGTGAATACGTGCAGTGTATATATATATATATATATATATATATATACATATATATCTTATACAATATCCACAAATAATGCTATATAAGTGTAAGGACGAAGCACATTCCAAGTACAGCCTAGCAG
>JASAND010012045.1:0-38790 GCA_030248195.1 Trissonchulus latispiculum
CCGCTTTTCGACCAGCGCTCCCGGGAGTAAATGACCTTTTGACCTTTCCTACTGCCTGTCCTATGGTGTTGTGTATGTATCTGTAATTGACCATTGTACTTTACCTTTACTTTCCTCACGATTGACCTTTTACAATTACGTCATCAATTTACGCAAATTCTATGTCTAATTGACTTTCCTTGCCGTCCCTCTGAGTTCTTCCCCCCGGGGCTTGGGACCCGGCGTCGGCCCATTACCGGACCTACCTACCTAACCTGATCTATACACAATACCTAGTCTAATCTAATCTACCTACCTAACCTACCTACCTAACCTACTTACCTAACTTACCTAGTCCGGCGCATGCAATATTTTTTGTATTTTTGTATTTTTATTATTTTTTCGTTTTCTAAGCGATTATTTACAGCAAATACATGTACAATATATACAGTAGTCCTTAAGAGGACTGTTGGGATAAACAAGTACCACAATTCTATATATCCAAAGGAATAGTTGTCACCCCATCGGCTAGTACTTTTCTTTTAGGGTATAGGTAGGGAAGGGCGTCTTTAGTTTGGAAGTATTTCACCATAGCCCCATCTACCATTCTAAGACCCCTGTTTTCTCCAGATTTTGTATTTCCCGTTTCTAAAACATCCTTAAAATCTTCGGGATCATATGTATTTAGGGCCTTGTTTACTCCTTTATGGGAGACTTTATTCGTCTTTCCCCAAGCTAGGTAAGTTTTACTACAGAGGGCAATTATGCCGTCCCCGGTCCATTCTTCTTTAAATAACCCGGGTATTCTTTCTGACTGGGGTCCTGAACGAAAAATCTTTAAGGGCCTTTTGCCATTGTTTTTCATTTCTAATAGGTACACAATCACTTAAGCTTTTGGAAGAGCAGGCAAAAATAGAGGGAGTCCGTGTCCATTTGACAAAGTTGGAAGGTTTCTGGCCACAGATTGGGTTTTAGGCAATCGTAATAAAAACTGTAGCATCCTAAGTTTGGCATACTGGTAAACGAAGAACCCCACTAACTCCGGGAGTCTGTAAACAATTTCGGACTTTGCCGACTGAACCTCGTAAACTCCATTTCCCAAATCATCTAATCTCCTAAATCTCCACCCATTCACTTCCCGGCCAGCCCCTGATCTTTGACAATATTTTACATCCTGGTGTTTTTCTAGATTTGTAATCGTCCGACCATAATAGGAATTTCCCAAAAGTTTAAACATTTCCCCTTTAAGTGCTAGATCAGGGTCGGAATCAGCTGCAGAACGATGGTAAGTAACTTCATCTCCCAGTTCTTTGAAACAAGTTTTTGGTTTGAACTCAATTGCCTGATGGATTTTGGTAATTTTGAGCCCATGTTTTAAATACCATTTAATTAGAGGAGTAGCCAGAAGAATTTTCTTCCCAAAGTAGCTTCCAATTAACCCCCCCTAGGCTGTGCCATTAACTCAATTCAATTCGCAAAACGTTCTCATATGGTCCCCGATGTCTTCCTTCGTAATTTCTACTACATTTTTGAAAAGGGGTGATTCTGTGCAAAGTGTTTTTTTTTCGGGGGTCATCCCTCTTGGAAATTTGGTGTGTGGGGGCCGGTGGGGAGAGGGAGGGGGCGTGTTGGGGGGGAAGAGGTGTTCTATGTTGGGAGGTGATGGTCATCATCCATTACAACACTGTTGGGGGGGGGGTCTTTCGGTTCGTTTGTCGTGGGATCTGGGTGGGGTGGGGGAGGGTAGTGAAATAGAAACTAGGTCGACACCAGAATTTTTTTTGTGTGGGTGAAACCTAGTTTTGGATCTGTGGGCTTGGGGTCTTTGTGCTTGGGGCGGGAGGGGGGTTTTGGGGGAGGGGGGGGGTGGGTCGAAAAAATAATAGTTTGGTATGGTTTTTATAAAAAAGGGCTTTTTTTATTTGTAGGGTGTGAGGGGAGGGGGGGTGGGTTGGTTTGTTGTTAGAGAAAGAAGAAAGATTTATTTAGTAACTTATTTATTGTTTGGGGGGGGAATGTGATTGTATAGGAGTTTAATGTTTTTATGTATAGGGAATGTGGTAGAGGGGGGGGGGGGTGGGGAATTGAGAAAAAGGGGAGAGGATTTGGTGATTAGTAAAGGGTGTGAGGGGGGGAGGGAGAGGTTTTTTGTTTTTGGTGGTGTGATTAAAAATTAAATTTATTTAGGTTGGGGGGTGGGAGGGAGATTTAGTTGGTTTGTGGTTTGGGGTGTGGTATGGGGGGAGTTGTGGGGGGTAGGAGGGGGGGGGATACCTGGGTGTTTGGGGGGAGGGTTAATTATTGTTTGATAAGTTTAAAAATTGGGAAGGTATGGGTGGGAGGGGTTTTCGTTTTTTGGGGTTTTTGTAAGGGGGGGAGATGGGGGTTGTTTTTTTTGTTGGGTTGAAATAAATTGTGGGAGAGGGTTTAGAGATTGTGGGAAAGAAAAAAATTTACGTGGTATAAAGGAATTTGTTTTACCTATTTTTTTGAGGTTGGGCTTGTGCCGGGTGTTTTCGGTGGTTTTTAGAGGTGTTAGAGATAAGAAGGATTGGTAATTGGGATATGTTATATATATTAATAAGCGTTTATATCGTTATTTTTTTTTTTTTTTGATTATTGTTTGTTTTGCTTTCCCTTTGTTTTACTATTCTTTTACTCTCTGGTAAGCAGGACTTCCAGGCTGCCATGATATTTGGTGTGTTGTATTTTTTTTTATTTTTGTTTTGTGGTTGGGTTGATTTTGGAGAAATTTTTTTGGTTTCTGATTTTGAGTTTTTTTTAAAATGGATGTTGGTTTTAGGGAAGTAAAAAGAATTTACTTTATAAATTCTTTTATTGTGTATTATGTGGGGTTAGGCTAGAGTTTCAGTCGTGGAATTAGCAGTTTATATTTTTGAACTTTGTATAGTGTTTAAAGTCGCTGCTTTGTTTTGATTATATGTGGAATTTTTGGTTATTTCTGTTTATGGGGTTTGTTTTTGGTGTGGGGTGTTTGTGGGTGGGTTTTTTTAGATTATGGAAGCCCACAGAAGATGGGAAATTTAAAGATGGCTACAAAAAGGGCGCAAAGAAGCTATGTGGCTAGAGTATATGGCAAAGGAAATGGGAGTTAGAGTTGAGCACGCTTACAATGGGGGACAGAAAAGAGTAGGAAAAGCTAAGGTTGATGGGTGGGTATCGGAAAAGAATCTAGTTTTGCAATTTCACGGGTGCTATTTCCACGGTCATGGCTGCCAAATGGACAGAAATCAGGATCCGGAAGATCGAACTAAACGAAGGGAAAGAACCGAAAGGGTCTCCCAGGCAATTAAAGATGGGGGGTTTGATTTGGTTGAAAAGTGGGAATGTGAATTTGATAAGGACCTAAAAGACTCCCCGGATATGCAAGAGTTTATGGAAGAACACTTCAATCTCCCCAAGAAACGATCAGTCCTTACTTTCGCCCAACTGGTTACCCAAATTCAAGCTAATAGGTTTTTCGGATTAGTTGAGGTGGATATTGAGGTCCCTGAGGAAAAGAAGGAACATTTTGCAGAGATGACCCCCATTTTCAAAAATGTAGAAATTACGAAGGAAGACATCGGGGACCATATGAGAACGTTTTGCGAATTGAATGAGTTAATGGCACAGCCTAGGAGGGGGTTAATTGGAAGCTACTTTGGGAAGAAAATTCTTCTGGCTACTCCTCTAATTAAATGGTATTTAAAACATGGGCTCAAAATTACCAAAATCCATCAGGCAATTGAGTTCAAACCAAAAACTTGTTTCAAAGAACTGGGAGATGAAGTTACTTACCATCGTTCTGCAGCTGATTCCGACCCTGATCTAGCACTTAAAGGGGAAATGTTTAAACTTTTGGGAAATTCCTATTATGGTCGGACGATTACAAATCTAGAAAAACACCAGGATGTAAAATATTGTCAAAGATCAGGGGCTAGCCGGGAAGTGAATGGGTGGAGATTTAGGAGATTAGATGATTTGGGAAATGGAGTTTACGAGGTTCAGTCGGCAAAGTCCAAAATTGTTTACAGACTCCCGGAGTTAGTGGGGTTCTTCGTTTACCAGTATGCCAAACTTAGGATGCTACAGTTTTATTACGATTGCCTAAAACCCAATCTGTGGCCAGAAACCTTCCAACTTTGTCAAATGGACACGGACTCCCTCTATTTTGCCTGCTCTTCCAAAAGCTTAAGTGATTGTGTACCTATTAGAAATGAAAAACAATGGCAAAAGGCCCTTAAAGATTTTTTCGTTCAGGACCCCAGTCAGAAAAGAATACCCGGGTTATTTAAAGAAGAATGGACCGGGGACGGCATAATTGCCCTCTGTAGTAAAACTTACCTAGCTTGGGGAAAGACGAATAAAGTCTCCCATAAAGGAGTAAACAAGGCCCTAAATACATATGATCCCGAAGATTTTAAGGATGTTTTAGAAACGGGAAATACAAAATCTGGAGAAAACAGGGGTCTTAGAATGGTAGATGGGGCTATGGTGAAATACTTCCAAACTAAAGACGCCCTTCCCTACCTATACCCTAAAAGAAAAGTACTAGCCGATGGGGTGACAACTATTCCTTTGGATATATAGAATTGTGGTACTTGTTTATCCCAACAGTCCTCTTAAGGACTACTGTATATATTGTACATGTATTTGCTGTAAATAATCGCTTAGAAAACGAAAAAATAAAAATACAAAAATACAAAAATATTGCATGCGCCGGACTAGCTTAGATTAGGTTAGGTAGGTAGGTTAGGTAGGTAGGTTAGGTAGGTAGATTAGATTAGACTAGGTATTGTGTATAGATTAGGTTAGGTAGGTAGGTCCGGTAATGGGCCGACGCCGGGTCCCAAGCCCCGGGGGAAGAACTCAGAGGGACGGCAAGGAAAGTCAATTAGACATAGAATTTGCGTAAATTGATGACGTAATTGTAAAAGGTCAATCGTGAGGAAAGTAAAGGTAAAGTACAATGGTCAATTACAGATACATACACAACACCATAGGACAGGCAGTAGGAAAGGTCAAAAGGTCATTTACTCCCGGGAGCGCTGGTCGAAAAGCGGACACTATACTACTAATAGACAATTGAAGTGAAAATTCCGGCGACACCGGAAAAGTTTTGGAAATTTTGTTTGTAAAACCAATTTTTTTGGGCAATTTTCTTACCCCTTGTGGCCAATTTTTTACCCCCTGTGTGAGCAATTTCGTGACCCCTTGTGAGCAACTTCGCCCAGGGGGGAAATTCCCCCCCTTGTCCACCTGTGAACTGAGCCCATCTGAATAGATATGTCTTGACAGCAGGTCGAAACGCTGGAGTCTATTGAAATATTTCGCAAACTTAGCCCCCTTGCTCCGGGATACCTTCCCAAAGCAATTATATACTTTGGGGGGGCTGTGACAAACTGAATTTGCCGAATCCCCCGACCTTACACCTATAGCTTACCGACATCTACAGTATGGAATATGCAACGATCTTGGTCTATCCTGTATGAAACTGTACTTCCCATAAACGTATAGGAATGATTTTGCTTATGGAGCCGAAATTGTACAAATGAGCATCGCTTTGATGCAAAAGACTATCGTTTAAAAGCACAGATCTACAGTATGCAGGTATGATGGCGGGCATCGTTTGCGTTTGGCCCTACTACTGGAGCGAGATTACAGTTTTCTCTCTAGAAGATCTCTTACGATTCCCCTATCCGGTTTTCTCCACCAAATATTAGGCAAAATCCAAAATCCTATATAAATTCAGGGTTTGTTTGTAGCAGCTCGATTTAAGCTTACACGTCGTCAGCAAGTTTCTGCTTGTAATGCAGCTATATAAAGTTTACTGTTATCATACTCTTATAGATTATACAATCTTGGTTGAACATAAATGTTTCTTCTGTCATGTCGTTATTTTTTAATTGTTTGCTTTTTTGCAGAAGGACAAATATCTGAGTGTGAACAAACGAGTGGAGCTGTCCCAGTCGCTCAGTTTGACTGAAACCCAGATAAAGACCTGGTTTCAGAACCGGCGGTACGTCAAATCTTATATCTCAGAGCGAAAATTAATGCTAAAGATTGCTGCAGTCTGCGAGTGGTTTTCGAAAATTCAGGCATCCGGTGAAATTTCGAACTCGCGTTAGGCACCACTTTGGTTGAAAGCATTGTTTGAGTTCTTTGTCTTCTTGCTTACTTTGCATTAAGAAATTGAAATGCTACAAAGCCACAATGTTTGTTATTAGGTTTAGACGTCATCTGCGCAGTAACGGAATCATCCACCCCCCCCCCCCTTTAACAGCGTGCCTAACTATTCTCCTCCACAACTGAGTTTACACCCAGTGAACAATCGTGTACTCCCGCTGGTCACACTTTTAGTTATTATGTACTCTTGCACTTGCTCGAATCTTCTGGCGGTTTCGGCCAGTAATGTACTGCTCTTTTCTTGGCTGAAAAGGAATCTAGTTAACATAATCTATTAACTATTATTATCAATTATAAATTATCTCAATTATCTATTAACATTATTAATTAACATTATCTAGTTAACATTATCTGGCACAGTGAATTTCACTTTTTCTTAGAATGTTCTTAAGGATTGCAACAGCGAACCACTCAGGTAACATTTTCCAGAAATCTCTCCGAATCCTACAAAGAAACGAATCCAATTAGCATTATCGGACTTACCCTGGACTACACTAAATACGATTAGGACTAACTGCGGGCGGATTAGCTGAGGAATAAATGCTGCTTTCCCATTCAAAGACTAGACTTTAGCCCATAGCTAATCCGCAGTTAGTCCTAATCTTATTTAGTGCAATCCAAGGGTTGGCCAGTTTAACTCTTCTCTGAATGGATCGCTACTGATAGCTTGATTTATTTTCCTTTTTATTTTATTATTATTTCATCGATAGTATTTTATTATTTTGGATTTATTTCCAGGACCAAATGGAAGAAACAGATGGCAGCGGCCATGCGTCTGGCCTACCGCCAGGGTCTCTGGAATCCCTTTAATCCCTTTAATCCTCTCCCAATCCCCGGAGCTCCCCCTCCCGGCGCCACTGCTCCCCCAGTACCCACTGGCTCCTGGTTTCCTATCCCCAACCAAATCCCTGATGGACTTCCACCATCTCAGATTGCTCCAGAAATTCCCCGTGACAACTGTGCTACCAGTGACAATCAGACGCAGAAAGACAAATAGAGAGTGGAATTTTTGTAGGAAAAATGAAGTTGGAAATTGCAGCAGAATGTGCCTGAATAGTCGAGTGAAGACTTTTGAGAAAAGGTTACGTACAGTGCAGAAGTTTAACATTCGGAGCTGTAGTGCAATCAGTCAAATTGAAGCCTGGCTTGGAACTCGTACTGTTCAGCGACCGAAAATTGTTTTATACAGTTTTAGAAGACAAAATCTGAGAAAAACGTTTTCGATTTCTTTGGAAATAGACAGAAAGAAATCGAAGTTAGCAAACTTGGAAAACTAAAACAGAAATATGCCCAAACGTCAGCGCATGTATGTTCTAATAGCAAATTTTATCTCTTTTGCTGTGATTTCCAATGATTGATTCGTTATAATTGTTGTAAACCGAATAATAAACTGTGATTAAATAATCTTATTCTTAACCTTGTTTTTTATTTTACTTCATTTTTGACTGCGAAGTATTGATCAAGGAGGACTGGTTATAATCACATTTCCCCTTTTTAAATGCTACTTAATTTGGATGATTTTTTGTAACGGCGAAAAGTTTTCAGTAACAAAAAGTGTCTGTAACAGGAAGAGAGTGATAAACCCAGCGCACCGTTGTTAACACGTTCGCAACAATTAACCTTTTTTAAGAATTTCTCCTCAAACATTCGATTTATTACGGTAACCTTAACTAATGTTTTAGAAAAGACTTAGGACTGAGTTTTACAGCTTGATTATATTTTGCCTTCACATTAAACAAATGTTATAAAAATATGCCTTCCGCACAAACAAATCATTTTCCAGTCTACTGGAAACGTCTAACAAGTGTAGGTCACCGGTGACCTACGTGTTTGAGCAGAAAAGCTTATGTAGGTCACCGGTGACCTACTATGTGTTGAACGTGTTAACCATGTGTTTTATGTGTTTGAACTAAAACGCATCTGATTGGCTAATCTCTTACTTCATGCAAAAATTACAATATCAGAGATCTCAGAAGGGGGTCCGGCTTCGCCGTATTTTTGTAAATTTTGTAAATCAGATTCTTTCTGATTCTATGACTGTGTTATGTAATGACTTTCGTGTCATTTAATAGTCCCACAGTTAAAATTTAGTTTACCAATGATTCAGACAGTTTATGAACTTTCTTTCTGGCATTTGATGATCAAAGAGTTATACAAACGTTTAGCTCATTCCAAATCCCCAAGCATTTGTCTGGTTGGATACACTAAAAGGTACCAAAGTTTTATTTTTATAAATTGTTAATCTGCTTCAATGAAAGTTTTCTACTGGTAATAAAATAGAGTGCCACAAACGAATGGGACAAGTTCTTTTGCTTTCGGAATTGAAGTTTGTTGCCTAGTCTTTATGTTATTTATTCTGCGTGCATACCAAGCGCAAGACCCTTCCCCAGTTAGTTATTAACTAAATTTGGTCAACTAAATAAGACTTAACAACCGTATATAAAATTTCATCTTCTACTTGTTGTTCTACCGTGTGCTGATAGAATTTCGGGAAGCGAACGAACAAACAAAAAATTAGATTAAAAAAAGAGCTTTGGATCTTTAGCAGAGCACCGGACAGCGAGACTAGTTTATAACGCTGATTTCAACCTTTCAAAGTTGCTGACATTTAAAAAATTCGTTTTCAAAAGGAAAATTTCCCAAAAATGGTTTATACCAGATGCCGAGCCAGCGTGAAATATTTCGTAGAATCCACGACCTGTCACGGAATTCGAGATTACTACGACAGCGAAACTCCGTGTTTACGATGGAGCTGGTTTGTGATTTTGGTTGGCGCCGTGGGTATGATTTTGTACAACAGTTTGGACTTGATTTTAACTTTTGCCAAAGACACCATTTCGCTTTGTATCAATATTGTGCCCACGAGTTCCCTAAGACTGCCCCTAATTTGCATATTCTATGGTGGGATCTTGAAAACGGATCTAATGGAACAGGATGGCTTATCTCAAGGTTTGATCCAAAGACTGATCCAATCCTCACAGATGATGGAATGGATAAGTCGTGATGGATCCGAAACGGATTTAGAAATGCTGAAAAACGAATATTTTGAGATTATGAATCGGGAAAATTTCACGGATCTTGTGCAACTGATTGAGAAATACAGTTACACATGCGATGACCTGTTAATCTATGAAGCTAACATGGTTAGTCTGTCGATTATTGTCCTAAATTTATTAACGCTGACTGCTAAGTTCTGTTTAAAATTTGGAAATTTCAAATCTTTTAATTTTTTTAATTTAAAAGTAACAGCGCAGATTGTGTATTTGTTTGTTTGTTTGTTTTAATTGTGTTTGTTTGTTTGTTTGTTTATTTTAGGGAACTAACCTTGGTCTAAGTATTTGTCAGAGTGCCTTATTTATGCAACATCGAGATTTTCTGGGAGGCTTCGTCATTGAACCCTTTAATCAAACTTGGCCTGGCAGTTATGCAGGATTTAACATTATGTTAAAAGCACCGGCAGTGGACTATCAGAAATATCCAGCGTTGGGCCTTGTCAAGGTTGAAAGTTTTGTTAAACTTAAGCCGTAACGACAAGTTAAAATTTTTGTTACACAGTTGTAAATTACAATCGGTCCAACCAAACTAACTCATCCACAGCTGAACTTGAGGTTGTCTAAAACACAAGACTACACTTCTAGTGGATTCCTTGTAATTAATCGAATTCATTACATTTCATTTGATGTATTTGAATAATTATGCATGATACAACTTACATCCTATAAAATGGTCAGATTACCGAGGTTATACTTACAGGTTAGTTAGAGATAACGCCACAATCGGTCAAAATTGTTAAACCACATCAGACTGACATTACTCAGATTTAAATAGGATTTAGAGTTAGCACTACACTCGGAGTTAGCACTTTTAAGTTAGAACTTTTTAGCTCTTATGTTTTCAGGGCTTTGCAGTAGAATTGTATGGGAACCAATCCTTTTTCTATGATACAAAACTGATCCCTCTGAACAAATCTGTTACAGTGGCCTTTGCTGAACGGCGTGTCAAAAAGTTGGAACGATTATCCTTTCCCAAAGGTAATTTAGTTTAGAATTAGTTTAACCAATTAATAATTGGTTAATTGATTTATCAGGTAAATCGTTAAACTAATGATTAGTTTTGTCTGCAAGAATCCAAATTCCATATTTTGAAGTTGACATTATGTTCAGTCTGAACCAATCCACCTAATTACGTGCTGCACTGGTCACTTTCTCGACTTTTCTACATTAAGTTTAGCACCAGAGCCAGTGTAAGATTACCTCACGAGTTCACGGCTGTATGGTGCAGTGGTGAGCATGCCTGTTTGCGGGTCGATAAGTCGGCGGTTCAAATCCCCGCAGATCATCCCTTTTTTACTTTAATTTTTATTATTTTTCACTACAGGCAGCGGGCGCTGTGATTCAGTCAAGAGATCGGAGCTGAACTGCCACTACAGCTGTTACACAAACTTTCTTCTGGAAAAGTTTGGCTGTCGTCCGCATGGCTTTTTCTGCTACGCAGATTTAGAATATCCACACTTTAAGTAAGCTGGTGTAGTTTTCAAACTAGAGCTGTGCTCAGCTCAGCGCCTTTTCAAGAAAGGGTAGAGTAGAGTTAAAATTAACTCAATCCTTTTCAGGAAAGAGTTAAAACAGTTAATTTTAACCCTGCGAGTTAGAGAGAGAGAGTTAAAATTTTTCTTGAAAATGGTATCTTGAAAAGTGTTAAAAATTAACTCGTATTAACTCTGCCCTTTTCAAGAATCGCGTGCAGAGTTAAATACTTGTGGAGTTAAATTTAACTCTGTTTGACTCTTTCTGAGCATTTTCTATTGAAATTTAACCCCAGATAAAACACACAGGTTAAGCAGAGTTAAAATTAACTCTTTTCATGAAACCATGGTATTAATTTTAACTCAGTCATTCTACAACTTTTAACCCTGCAGGGTTAAAGATATATAGTTAAAACACGCACAGTTAAAATTAACTCTGTGCTTTCGTGAAAAGAGTTAATTTTAATTCTACTCTACTCCACTGTACCAAGAGTCGATAATTAATTCCTTTATATTATAGAAGAAGAGTAAGCCACTAGAGGGCTTCTCTTCTTGGCATTGCGTAACGGTGCTCCGACCAGAATACGCGAATGTTCCCCCATTTGGTGGGGGAGGGTAGAAAAGCATACCCCCTCCCCATTTGGTGGGGGGGGGGGTAGCAAAAAGAAGTCCCCGTTTGGTGGGGAGGGGGGTTGCCAAAAGGGAGCCCCGTTTAGTGGGGGGTAGGCAGAAGGGGGTCCCCGTTTGGGGGGGGGGGGGTCGCCAGGAATGGCTGAATCTGAGTGGCTGTTGGTGTCCCCCCGCAAACGGGGACCTCTTTTGCTTACCCCCCCACCATTCGGGGACCCCTTTTTCCTACCCCCCCCCCTACCAAACGGGGACCCATTTTCGAATAGAACAAAAACTACCGTAATCTTCTGTTTTACCCCCCCCCCCTCACCAAACGGGGAGGGGGGCTCTGCAATCTGATTGGCTGTTGACTACTCCCCACCAAACGGGGAACTCTTTCTGCTACCTCCCCACCAAACGGAGGGGAGTATGCTTTGTCGAAGAGAGGTACCCCCTCACCTAACGGGGGAACATTCGCGTATTGTGGTCGGAGCACCGTTACGCAATGCAAAGAAGAGAAGCCCTCTAGTGGCTTACTCTTCTTTTTATATATAGTGCAATTATGCACTCTTGACTCTACTCTACTCTACCCTACACTTTCTGGAAAAGGCCCTCAGACATGTGCTGGGGGTCAAAGCTTTTAATGGGAAACAGAGCCTAGTGAGTGATCTCTTTGAAAGTCAGTACCCGGTCGAAACTGGGGTACGTTCACTCCAGCTTCAGATCGCTAACATAGCGGACTAATCTAATTTGGGGTCTTTCCCATTATCCCCTCCCCATAGCTCCGAAGTAGTACCGAAGAAGCACAATTTGACTGATTGAGTTGAAATTTGGTAGGGGTAGGTTTTCGGACCTGCTGATTTCAAAAATGCAAAAATTTTTAAGTTTTTAAAATTTTTTTAAAAATTTGAAAATTTCAGTTTGATAAGGGGAACCAAAAAATTTTTGAAATAAATTTAGCTGAAAACTTGTTTACAGGGGTTATCTGGATCGCTGATCACAAATCTGAAATTAGTTTTTTCGATTCAGCTTTTCGTTAGCTTAATATAAGCTAAAGTTTTAAGCTTAACATGTAAGCTTATCCTGAGCAAACGAAAAGCCGAACCGAGAAACCGCTTTCGGATTCGTGGTCAGCGCCCCAGAAAACCCCTGTAAACAAGTTTTCAGCAAAATTTATTTCAAAAAATTTTTCGGTTCCCCTTGGTCCCCCCTTATCAAACTAAAATTTTCAAATTTTTAAAAATTTAAAAATTTTTATATTTTTGAAATCAGCAGGTCCGAAAACCTACCCCTGCCAAATTTCAACTCAATCAGTCAAATTGTGCTTCTTCGGTACTACTTCGGAGCTGTGGGGGGGGGATAATGGGAAAGACCCCTAATTTGTACACTAGCGTCTGATTTGCTGGGGCTGGGGTCAACCGTTAGTGAGAATAGCATAGTTTTTGCTTTGATAACAGAGAGCATGCCTAGTGGTGTACTCTTATGTATTATGTACTCTTGATAAAATCTAGATGAATGCTAACAGGGCTTTAACCTTTAGCACTTGCACCCCATTCGAGGACTACTCTGTGGAAACGGGAGATGCCCTCAGGTGTGCCGCACAGTGTCAAACGCCCTGCTCCTACAAAGACTACACCCACCTGAGTATCACCTACACTGACCTGAACATTAACGAGGTCTCAAATCCGTTCTGGACCGGATCAACCTCGCCAGATGATCAAGTAAGATTTGTCTGTGCAGTTGAACAGTTAATTTTAGAGCTAACTGTTCACCGACGTCAGCTATCTCTCTCTGAGCTAAATATTTTCTGGAGACTCTGCTGACGGCTGAATCTCATACTTTGTATAAAACATATTATATATATATATATATATATATATATATATATATATATATATATATATATATATATATATATATATATATATATATATATATATATATATATATATATAATATTACATATATAGCTCGGTATTAGTGTTGTCGGACATGACCGGTGGCAATTTCTGTGTGCTGTCGCCTTTAGTTGCCTCCAGCCTTAAAAGATATCAAATATCTGTTATTTTTGCTTGAATTTTGGATAGCCAGCGATACGTGGCACCGGCCGGCAGAAAAATTGGGCCGGTGAACAACACTATTTGGTGTGGCCTTAATTCTGTCTGCTTCGAGCTTTAGAACACAGGGTGTGAATGTCAGATGTAATGTAAGAAATTAGATGAAATTGTCACTTCAGCACCTAAGACCGATAAAATGCCAAAAAATTCGGGCATCAGTTGGGATTGGAATCCACGACATTCGGATTAGCGTTCCCTTCGATGCTCTTCCAACTGGGTCACACCAGAAGCTGTAAGTAAAATCAGTGGCCAGTTCACTTCCTTCAATTACTACTAACTCAACTTCCTTCGATGGCTGTTTCTAGGGCTATGTCATTCTTCGTTTCATTCACGAATTTGTGGGCTACTTCCAGCACGAGGAGGCCGAAACTATGACAATGGCTCTGTTTGGCTCTCAACTGGGAGGCCAGTTAGGACTATGGTTGGGTTGTTCCCTGATCACAATCATACACATCGTTGCCTTCGGAATTAGCTTTATGGTGGGCAAGCTATGCATGCAGTAGCGAAGAATGATAAACATGACTGTGATAGGTTAATGAAATATGTGTTAAAACAAAACATAGCTAACGGGTATCGGATCTTTTCAGGATGACCCATAATAAAGGTGTTTCTATCTGAATTCGTTAGAGCTAGGAGCATCTGATTGACCTGTACTCAATTTCTAAACAAAATCTGAAATATAACAATACGGACTATACATTATGTGGTAGGGATTGCAATGTGAACAATATACGGGAAATAGATTTACGCTTAACCTTTCGACAGCAATCCCCTAGGTTCCACGTAAAGCTATTACACCGTATAGGCCACGGGATCGAATCTTTACTATTTTAAAATACTACCGAATAAATAGATGGTTTAGAAGGGTTTGCATAATGCTTCTTCGCATCGTACATGATTGATCTGATTATCCGTCTTCAGGGGGATCCGGAGAACAGTTTAAAATTCCGGTTCTGTCAGTGTAATGACATCTTTCTTTATGTGTCATTTCACTCGGATAACCAAAAGGTAAGATTAATGTCCTTGCTATGAATATTAATTATCATAATGACTCAATCAGCATCTCAGGTATCTGGGTAGGTATCTCGCTCATGAAGGTATGTACATATGTATACCAAGTCTATTCTATGGTACTCTTCCTCACTGTTTCAACTTTCTAAACTACATAGAATAGTATTTTTCCAGTGTCTGCCTGTCCAGTTATCAGCTAAGGACAGCTAAGGATAAAGTATCAAACAATTTAAGCCTAGATATTTCAGGCAACCTGATGGTTGCATATTTGCACGACAGCCTTGAGAGGCCGATATTCAAAGCAACTTATTAGTTGCATAATTTTACAGAAAAATGTAAGAAATTGTTCTCTATTTTTAAAGGAATGAACCATTTTTATAGAAACTGGAAGAATTTGTCAACTTTAAATAGACATTAAAAAGCTATGTTTATCTGCTAATTTTCCGAGAGAATTAAATTTTCTAAGTCTCAATCGATAATCATAATGTACAAGCATTTTATTATTCAATAATGAACAAACTATTCAATAATGAACAACAACAATTGAATACTAGATAGAGACACAGTAAGTAATAATTTATTAGTAAAAACAAAAATATATTACCCATATCAATTCAGATAATTCAGATATTAGTTAGAAAATTACAAGAAGATTTTTGACTAAGTAGTTTCAGGCCAAACTGGGATCAGTTCAACCGTAGCCACTAAAAGTTCATGGCTTCTTCCTGATTCTCTGCTGTCACCGTTTCATTTGAATCAGTGGATTCGTTGGATTGGGATTGTGAACTAGTGCCAGGTTGATCATTCGGTCTGTTCCGGTTAATCTGAGTATTCGTAGGAGTAGTAAGAAAAATAAGAGTTCAGCCGTCGCCCACAATGTGGGCAAGTGTGGGCAGTTATTGATACAAATTTTCTTTACATCTTTACGCTACTTAAATGGGGGCAACTGTTGGCTCAGTGGAAAAGTAGGAACAGCACAACTATGGATAACTTTAAATTATTGTGGGCTATGTACTCTAATTAACTATGTTGAGAATCAACTAGTAATGTAAACGTAAACGTCAATGTAAACATTTCCAACATTACCTACGTCACCGACAATTTACCCTGTATACCGATAACGAGGCTCTTAAGTACATCTTCACATGTCCAAAACGACAAGGTAACAGCAGATTAGCTAAGTGGCATATAGCACTGCAAGAGTATAAATTCACAGCGTTACATCGGAGAGGTGTTGACAATCCAGTAGCAGACGCTCTTTCGCGTAATCCAAAGTCCAAGGACAACTTTTTGGCTGACATTGCGACGGCGGATTCACGATTGCAGCAAGTACGTACGCAAAACAACAATACTGAAGCTACATCTGAAAATGAAGAGGAATTCGACGTAACTGAAGACATGTATCCACCTGTATTTTCTATTGAAAAATTTTCAGACGAAAGTTGGATTCAAGCTTTGAATGAAGATCCTGAATTTGGTCCTTTAAAAGACTATATGGAAACAGGACGTTTAACAACTGATGAAAAGGTTTGGCGGTTAATTCGTCTCGAGGATGACTTCGTGCTTGAAAACGGGATTTTGTACAGACATCACATCGACGCGCATGGACGTAGACGATATGCATTACCTAGAACTACCTGTGTACCTCAGAAGTATCGAAATTACATGCTGTATCAATATCATAGTGCACCGGATACTGGAGGACACTTAGGCGTACCGCAAACCATTTATAAGATAGCTACGAAGTATTATTGGCCGACTTTATCAGCAGACGTGACTAGATACGTACGTAATTGTATAGTATGCAATAAATTTACGATTGGTCCAAGAAGTCCACAGGCTCCTATGAAGCCCTATCCACCTGTAACTAAGCCATTCGAAAGGATCTACCTAGACGTTTGTCATTTTCCTACGAGTAAGAATCAAAAGGTCTGTGTTCTTGTTTTGATAGATCAGTTGACGCGTTGGGCAGAAGCTTGGCCTCTAAGGAATGAAAAGTCAGAAACGCTAATACGTACGCTTTTATACGAGTTTGTCTTACGCTATGGTGTACCTAAGGAAGTAGTAACAGATCAAGGACCTAATTTTCAATCCGAAGTGACTAATACATTCTTTAAGCTGCTAGGAACTACTAAGTTACGTACGACGGCATATCATCCACAATCTAATGGGCTTGTAGAACGGGTTAACGGTACTATACGTGAAATTATTAAGAAGTACATAGATACGTCACAAAAGGACTGGGACATGAAACTCGCTTTTGCTATGCACGCTTATCGAACATCTTTTCATTCGACGATACAGGATACTCCGTATTTTCTACTTTTTGGTCGTGATTGCACTGTCCCTGAAGATTTACTTTTCGACAAACTTGATAAACCTGTGACTTCTTTAAATGCGTACAAAACGTCAGCGATGCGTCAATTAACGGAAAATTGGGAATTAACGGCTAGGATCATTAAGGATAAGAGCGAGCTAGTTAAGCAAAGGTACGATCAGAAAGTACGTATAAAGCATTTTGAAGTAGGACAGCTAGTTATGCGAAATATTTCACAAGTACCTGTACCACAAGGACATATGGCTAAGTTAGCTCCAAAATATGACGGACCATTTCGCATTGTGGAACGGATTTCAGAACAAAATGTTCGGTTAAGATGCCTACAGACAGGAAAGATCAGTAAACCAATTCATGTAAATCGACTAAAGAAGTTACCAGATGTCCATCCAGAATATACCGAAGATACAGTAGAACAATTTCAAGATCTGGAATTTGAAAAGCCTGAGGAAAAGGCTTCGCCCGGTGTAGTGGAAAAGCAAGGGGATAGTAACGGCGAATTAGAAGAACAAGTACAAGTTGATACAGATGAAACGGAACATCATGAAATAACTAATACTGACGTGACTAGCACAGACGAACAAGACGAAACTGCTAGTGTAGAATATGTAGTAGTAGCAACACCATCTAGCACTAAAGCACCAGATGCACATGCACTTGTGGCACCTGTAGCAACCTTGTTTTCATTCGATAAAGTCAGATTTTTAATTTGAACATTTTGTACGACACTATTTTTGCACAACTGTAAGCAATGTCGTCGCCTTTTCAACGGATTTTCTCTTGAAAGTTCAAATTTCTTGACCCTTTCTCTTTTCGATGTTTCTTAAAAGTTTTTTGGTATTTGGTGATTTAAATTTTTCTCCTCTTTTCACCTCAACTTTTTCTATCTTAGGAAATTTTTATGTCACTTGTTTTGTTTTCTATTTAGTCCTAATTTTGTATTGGTTTCTGGCCTTCTCTGATCAGTGGTTTCAAAGTCTCAGCTATGACGCGCCAGCATGAAATGGTTTCGGACTCCGAGGAACAGGAAAATCCGGACCAACCCGAACGAAAAATGCGGCAAATCAACAGCGAGAAGCGCGACGTCGTAGACGGCACCAGCAACGGCAAACATGCCACCGAACGATCAGCTCACGTTGAATGATTGGAAGGTAACTTTTCAGGACAACCTAATCCAACAATCATCTCAGGTAGGCCCTGTTGATATGTCTGCGAGCGATCTTTTTGGATCGTCTGTGAGCCATGCAACCGTGGCCCTGCCATCTCAAAACGTCACTGCTGATATGACTGCCAGTGATCTTTCTGTGAGCCATACGACAACGGTCATTCCATCTTTAAAAGTGTGACAACTTCTTCTGATGAAAACTAATTGTCAACGTTCAATGTGGCCGAAAAACTTGAATCCCACCTTTTGCGAAACCTACTGACGAATTACCTTTTCTGGATAGACGTGTAAAACGAAAACCCTCGTTAGCTGAATACTATGCACAAAAGGGTTTAATTCCATCTTAAGTCTAATCATTTTTCTCTTTTCCATCTTTTTGTCGGTTTTTAACATTCCTACCTACGTTGGTGAGTTGTCTTTCTGGACAATCTACGCAATAGGGTCATTGGTTTGGCTGAGTGCGAACTTTCTGGCTCGCTTTCTAGTTTAAACCGTGACTCATCCAACTCAAATTCTAATACTATTTTTTGACATTTTCCTAGACGAGTTTAACCAGTTGCGTGCAAAGAAGTGTAAACATTACGTTCAAGTTTGTAAAACGGAGTTGAAAACGGATTAGTAGTTAGCTTATTTACGGATTAGTTCAAGATTTAGCGACGAAAATATTAAGTGACTTTTCGAGGCACGATGTAATGAGTAACGGAGTAACGACTTTGAAAGCCTCACGATGACAGTAGTATGTATAGACGGTAGACGTATTTTGGAATTTTTGGTGATTCTTTAATTGTGACGGATTTAGCGAGCGTAAAATACGGAAAACAAGCGGAATCTATATGTGTAGTATTAGTATTTGTCTTTGTGATCACGTTAAGCTGTAGTAATTTTGTATGATAGCCAATTAATCGGTAATTAGACTGTATAGTTGTTTTGTTCGTACTTTGTCGTATTCATATAAACGTGTACAGTATTGATCGTTAATTGATAGTACGTCGTTAATTTCGTGTTTGAAGTTAGTTATGCATATTCGGAAAAATCCTAAAAAGCAATATTCTAAAAACCCAAAAATATTTGTGTTCTTAGTTTGTTTTTCGTGTTACTTATATTGTTTGTTTATTGATTATGGTTGTTTACGTACGGTTGTTTACTACGGTTACCTATATTGGTTTATTTGTGTTTTCAGCTAATGCTATTGATCGTGTATATATGTCTATTTGTATGTTGTTGTTTTCGATGATATAATTGTATTTTTACTACGCGATGCATTATGAATAATTATGAATTACTAGTCAATTAGTATAAAATGACATTTATTCTATTTATCTTCTTAAAGATCTTCTCTTTCTAGAGCACTTCTTCTTTAATTTTCACTTCTAGATTATAATTCTTTTCTATCTTTTAATTGCATTGTCGGCTCTGTATAGCCATCATATTATAAGTGTATGTGTGTTTAATCGACTACAACGACGGATATAACGACTCCCATCGAAACTCTAAATTCGATGTCTTCTGTAGATACAGCTCCGATCCTGAAGTGGAGTTCATACGGGTTTGAACTCATCCTACGGTGAAACCAGAAGACCATCATCCTAAAACTTAACTATAAAACTACAACAACTACTACAACGATCTAAATTTATAGACAATATAGACTTTAATTTTGCTGCTCAGTATATGCATAATTGTTTGTTTGTTTTTGTTAATTTCTAATCATTTTGCCTTATATATTTGCCATTGTTTAAGTCATTAATTGTTGTGCTTTATTTCTATGCCATGTACAAATCACAGACCTCTTCCAGGCCTCTCCAATGATATCAGACAAGGCTGGTAAGATTGCCCACTTTCGAGATTTTTTGACACTACACTGAAAGAGTCTTATCTCCATTACCCCCACCACTCAAAATCCTTAAAACTTGACCAAATGAGCTAAAATTTACTATGGGTATGTTTTCGACTACGCTGAGTTCAAATATAGCAAAATTTTTTTGATTTCGCGAAATTCTATTTTTTTCGATTTCTCATGGGGGACCAATTGAAACCGAAAACTTTTTGTCTTCGATTTTACTGAAAAGCTGTATATAGGGGTTTCCGGGTTCGTAGAACACGAATCTGAAGTCCGTTTTCCGATTGAATTTTTTGTTAGCTCAGCATAAGCTAAAGGTTTAATCTTAAGATGTAAGCCTATACTGAGCTAAGGAAAAGCTGAATCGGAAAACGGACTTCAGATTCGTGTTCTACGAACCCGGAAACCCCTATATACAGCTTCTCAGCAAAAGCGAAGACAAAAAATTTTCGGTTTCAATTGGTCCCCCATGAGAAATCGAAAAAAATCGAATTTCGCGAAATCGAAAAATTTTGCTATATTGAACTCAGTGTAGACAAAAACATACCCATAGTAAATTTTAGCTTATTTGGTCAAGTTTTAAGGATTTTGAGTGGTGGGGGGTAATCGAGATAAGACCCCACTGAAAAAGTGAAACTCTTTAGTTTCCTGTGTTTAACACATGAGACCTCAAGATTGAGGTGAAATTACTCGACAACCGTACGACTTACAACTTTAATTTTAAAAACTCGTTAAAATAGACGGTTTGGATCATAAAATATGTAAAAAGCAGCGAGATCGGTTAAAGTCGAAAAAAATGACGAAAATTTGGACCCCCCCCCTAAGTTCTGCGGTTGCCATTCTTTCCCTAACTAGTGACGTCAGTAGTAAGAAAAATGAGAGTTCAACTGCAGCCCACAGTGTGGGCGAACTGTGGGCCCAGTGGAAAACAATAGGAACAAGCACAACGACGGATAACTTTAAACTAATGTGGGCTATGTACTCTAAATGTGAGCCAATGGAAACTTAATCTATTAATCTTATAGGAACTTAATCTATTCTGATATGGGCTTATTTGTCAACTATATGAACTTAACCTAGCTAACTGCGGGCTTGTTTGGTGAGCGTTGACTGACTACAAAGCTATAAAACCAGGTATATAACATAAATCTAGTTCTACTTGAGCAGTAGAGAATTGTGGGCAAACTTCTCAAATAAAACATCTTGAAATGTGAGCATATCTTTGAAAGCTTTAGTTCTCCGATTCAAATATGATCTTAACCATAGATAGCCTATTCATTATTTATTACAGGATACAGTCAAACTACTCCTTATAAATATTTTAAACAATATTTAATAACTTCTTGAAATAAAGACACTACCACCATAGTTCCTTTCATCTTCAATTCGAATCAAACTAACTTTAAACAAATTGAATTAAAAGATTTCCATTTACAAAAGTATCTGAATTGTAAACGTATATCTTTTAATAATAAGAACAATATCAATGACCTTGTTATTTCACAAAAACAAGTTTTATTTGAAAACGATTGACCAAAGTACGAAACAGCAGAAGTTTAATTGTTACGAATACTAGTAACATTTAAAAACCTGAATCCAATTACTTTGTTTTAACTTTTGCCCTCCTACGATAGCAGAGGAATGCGCATAAAAAATGTACAAATACCCTAAACAAAACACCTTGAAAAATCACAATAAAAACTTAGTTATATTTCTTACGTTATTCTGCAACGCTAACCTTCCGTGTCATAAATTTCGTAAGAAACTGTCCGATAGCATGATTAATCACCTTCAAGAATGAAAACAAAAATTACACAATTACCTATTTTTCACCATTAATAAGAAAGCAAGATCCAACTAAACGGTGACCCTACGCAATTACCTATTTTTTCACCATTTACAAGAAAGCAAAATCCAACTACACAATAACCGAAAAAAACTGGAGCGAGGGTAAATAACAATAATTGAATCAGGTTAATATGAGCAAAAATTTGGCCTTAAATATGATCTCAAGCATTCCAAATCTCATTGCTCCTTTGTCATTCATATATGATGACTTGCGTTGAAGATCTTACTATTGTTAGCGATGATGAAATCTAAATTGTTTTCGACTCAACGCAGAGAAAGAGAGTAAGAGAATGGTTGTTGCAAAACCACTCTTACTCAGAGCCAGTTTCCATGTCTATGTTTCACCCACATCAAGTCAATGGCGACGAAGGAACCCTGGATAATGGGATCTATGCTTCAGAAGAAATGGAAACTCAGGGTGAACGGAGTACAGAAGATTGGGAAACCGAGGACGGAATCCGGAACAATGTAACTTATCCTTCGGAAGAAATGGAAATCGAGGGTGAACTCGGACCAAAAGATTGGAATGCCGAGGGTCGGATCTACAGTGGTGGTGCCTACTTTGTGGGAGAGATGGAGATTAAAGATGAAGGGAGTCCAAAAGGTTGGAGTACTAAGGATGAGTCCCAAGAAAAAGGAACCTACCTTCCTGGAGAGATGGAGATCAAGGCTGGGTCACCTCCAAAGGACTGGAGTGGTGAAGTTGGAACCCGGGAAAATCAGGTGTTTCTCGAATCTGAGATGGAAACCCAAAATCCCATCCACAGTCTCCATGCTGCTGGAGCAACTAAATGCTCAACCAAAAAGGTAAACGAAAATGATGAATGTCACCTATTAGCATGCTCAGAATACTTCGCCAAATTCCAAGTTTCTATCAGTGGTGATAGTATCCCAATTACGTCACCTATGAAATTGTCAGACAAGGAAGCTGCTAAATCAACCCTCGCTTTGAGTCCAATTAGACCAAAATCAGCGTATGGCATGCGATGTCCTCATAAAGGTTGTCGCTCTGGCGAAGTTGTGCTGCTAAGATGTCCAGAGAAAGGAAGAAAAATTCCTATTGATCAAAAAGAAATCACGTGGTTGAACATGACTGCTTCGTATTTAAAGATCTCCCCGTTTAATGAAGGCGTAACTGATTTTTTTTAAATTAAAGTTAAGTTTAATTTTAATTTTAACTTTAATCAAAGTTAAAGTTTTGTAATTTCAAATAAAGTTTACTTATTACATTTAGAAGTCCATGCAGATATTCAGTGAGCTTGACGACAGCATCTTCGAATGCAAAGGTCATTCCCTTTTGATTACCGAAACGCTGTTCTGAAAGCTTTTTCTGACAGCGAAGTAAAGGTTAGTCGAAGTGTCCACATCAAACTATGGATGGAACAGCTCGTTGAGCTTGTACTGTTACCATTTCAAAAACATGTCGAGGCAATGAGGCATGTAAGTATATATCCCTATATATATATATATATATATATATATATATATATATATATATATATATATATATATATAAAGAGTTTTTTACTATTTACAGTGCCTAAGCTTTTTTGCTATCATAAATTTCATATTAAAATTATTTTCATTCGTTTGATGATTCAAAAGGAATAATATAAGTCAAGACTATTCGCTCATGTGCAATACGATATTGAAAAATTTAAATTATACGTAGAAAGTAATTTGTGTGTAAATGTTCTTTTCAAATAAAGTCGCTTTACTTACTTGCACAATTTTGAAATTATAACTGCTGTGGTGAAGGTTTTTATTGATAAAATAGTTGATGGTGTCTTTCATATGCCTTCTAAGGCTCATTCAACAATATAAAATCAGAAAAAACCAACATCGAGAAAATATAAAGTGAAAGCATTTATACTGGAATCAGTATTTGCCCCACTTACAGTTGAAGACTCCTTCGTTTATATGACTTCAAGATACAACTTCACGACCGCATTTCATTTCTAAATATTTAGAATGGTTGTTTCTAGTTTGAAAGTAGTTCTCGAAATTGAAACAAAAACCTGTCCACAGGTAAACGCATTCAGTATAACTGTATGTTTTATAAGTTTAATTCTCTAAAGTTACATTTTCTTAGTGTCATGCTAAGTTTAACCAGAAACGAAAAGTCTTGCAACCAAAAGAAATATTGTGAATGTGCACTCAATGTGCTGCAAATAAAATAGCCAACCCATATATACACACCAGTATAACTGTTTGAAAATTTATCATAGCTGGAAGCAAACTGTCCATCATGGATACATTAACGGATGTGTATGATGAAATAAGCGTCCACCTTCAGAGTGACTCAGAGTCAGAATATGGTGGTAATGGTGATTATGATAGTGAAGATGATAATGATGTAGACGATGATTATGATGATGATGATGATGATGATGATGATGTTGCTGTGGAGCTTGGAAAAGTTTGGTTAGGCTCAAAAAACATTTGTTTTAATATTAGAAATTGGGGGTGATTATTTAGGTTTTGGTGTTGCTCACTTGGAGTAAATTTTGAAAGTGGGATGAAAATTTGTATACTTGTGTGTATAAAACCTAAATTAATTCGTGTGTAAATTGTAAATAGGAGGGGGTTGGGACTTGTTTTTTGTAATCTCCTTTGTCTCTGTAAGGAAAAAATTAAAATTTTAAACTGTGTAATTAGGGCAATGCCCTATTATTCAATTTCTTTAGTTTAAAGCGTTTACTTTGTCATTTCAAATTTCTTTTTAATAGTGATGTGCCACATTATTTCGGTAAGGCTGCATTATATGTTTTATTAGTTATTGTTTTGTTATAAACTATTCTATTACAATTTAAAACTATTTTTATAAGTTAGTGTTATGAGGTTCTTCAAGAACTAGTAAAAGCTAGTAGAATAATATTGGGTGGCAAGGACCTCAAGCTCCTTGAAGGAGTAGAACACTGATGGGAACAAAGCGCCACCTGCGCCACTTGCGCCACTGAGCCAGAACCTGAGCCTTGCGCCTTTTTATGCTACTGGTGCACAAGCTCTTGCCCAATCTTGCCCAAAGTTGCTAAGAATGATTTGAAAAGAAATTTGTTCAAATTGTTAAATAATTCTGTCTTTGGGGAAACTATGGAGAATGTACGCAAATATATAAATGTGGAGCTTGTGATCAGGTTCGATTCCTCAAGTTGGTATCAAATCCTCGTTTTGAGCGGGCAACTGCTTATAATGAGGACTTGGTAGCAGTCTGCATGAGTCGAGTGACGGTAGAGCTCAACAAGCCCATCTATATTGGATTTTTAGTGTGCTTGACTTGTCAAAGCTGCTCATGCATGATGTCCACTATTGTTCTGAAATATCAAAATAAATGTAAACTATTATTTACTGATACTGATAGTTTGTGTTATTTTATTGAATGTAATGATGTATATAAAAATATGTCTATTGGTTGTAATTTGTTTGAATTTAGCGACTACCCTTCCGATCATTTTTGTTTTCCACAACCAACAAACTACTTACGTACTTACGTAAACTTCACGTACTTACAAATAAATATTTGATGTATATGTATGTGACATGACTTTGAGCATTAACAATGATTGGAATAACCAAATACAATTCGGAGCAGCCCCCCAGATATTAAGAAATTGTTTGCTTTTTAGATCAAATTGTTCTTCAAATCTTAACTCCTTTCATTTTGCAGAAACAAGAAAATGTTTAAAATACACTTTTGTGGGAAAAATAAGAATTTTTTGCTAAAATCGAATGACTTTTAAAGCTTTTTCTATCCAATGACAAAACATTGGAAATATACGCATGTATACACGCTCGCGAAAGTTTGTGGATAGGCCTTTTTTCCTGTTTATTTTCTAACCTTCAAATCGCGACGACGGGGCTGCCATCGAGATTTATCCCAAAAAGTTTTTAGCATTTATGCAATAAAAGTTCTTAAACACATTTGTACGAACGGATATAAGCCATTCCAGCCGAGAAAATCCGAAAAGTTTTCAAAAAATATTCTGTGTAAATGGTATTAGAAATCAAAAAATGCAATTGAAGGATATAGCATGAAGTCCCGTAATCTATGGCTTTATGTATATATAATACTGACTGAGTATTCCAACATTCGTCGAAGCTTAACATAAATCACGACGACAATATGGAGCGGGGGATTTGGGCGGCAGCCCCCAAAATCTGAGAAATTATTTGAAAAACCACTATTAAAACATAATAGAAACTTTGCATTTGCTCTTTAATTTGAGTGCTACTTCCACAGTTTGGCTTGGTCATTCTTTCGTCATTTTTACTTTGGCGTCGTCAAAACTATTGCTCATTTCTGCAAATGACGCTATTTTTTACCAAAAACAATAGTTGTCAGCATACATTAACATAGGGTCGGATCCTGGGGGGCTTGTCCCAAGAAAATTTTGAGGAGGCTTGTACCTTGAACCAAAATTTTCGAGGGGGGATTGTACCATTACCATGAATTAACACTAACAGTAATATATATTCAAAATTTTTAAAGAAAATTGCCAATTTTTAAAAAAATTTCAAAATTTAGATCGATTTTTTGGAAAAAATGCGACATTTTTGCAAAAAATTCAGGCGACGCCGGAAATTTTTTGAATTTTGGTGCGAAAACCTATTTTTTCCGACCATTTCTGGTTACCCCTTGCCCAATTTTTCCTCACCCCTTGCCCCTGACGGCGGTAGGGCTTGTACCTTGTCCGGGTTGGGGGGGGGCTTGGACCCCCCATACCCCCCGTGTTATCCTATGGTTGTCAGTATACATAAGTGTCATTCACTGTCCTGTTCTTCATTCAAGAATGAATGTAGTAGTTGATGAGCTCGGTGAGTTGAACAGTATTAAGCCCCATCTCTAAGCATGTGGTCCGGACAGCAGCCATTCTCTTCGTCATCAGGGATTAGCATGTAGCGGGAACCCCCAAAGTACCAGCCTCAATTACCCTGACAAAGTTTCCACTTTCTATCAACCCAGATCGAATTAGATTCCACTGAGATATGCCCTTGGTAATAACCTTGTCAACATTAGCATCCTTCAAGATATTGGAGATGAGGTCCATTGCTTGGTCCCAAGTTCGCAGATGAGTACTGCAATCTATGGCTTTATGTATATATAATACTGACTGAGTATTCCAACATTCGTCGAAGCTTAACATAAATCACGACGACAATATGGAGCGGGGGATTGGGGCGGCAGCCCCCAAAATCTGAGAAATGTTTTTAAAAACCACTATTAAAACATAATAGAAACTTTGCATTTGCTTTTTAATTTGAGTGCTACTTCCACATTTTGGCTTGGTCATTCTTTCGTCACTTTTACTTTGGCGTCGTCAAAACTATTGCTCATTTCTGCAAATGACGCTATTTTTTTACCAAAAAATTAGTTGTCAGCATACATTAACATAGGGTCGGATCCTGGGGGGGCTTGTCCCAAGAAAATTTTGAGGGAGCTTGTACCTTGAACCAAAATTTTCGAGGGGGGCTTGTACCATTACCATGAATTAACATTAACAGTAATATATATTCAAAATTTTTAAAGAAAACTGCCAGTTTTTAAAAAAACTTCAAAATTCAGATCGATTTTTTGGAAAAAATGCAAAATTTTAGCAAAAAATTCCGGCGAAGCCGGAAATTTTTTGAATTTTGGTGCGAAAACCTATTTTTTCCGACCATTTCTGGTTACCCCTTGCCCCTGACGGCGGTACGGCTTGTACCTTGTCCGGGTTGGGGGGGCTTGGACCCCCCATACCCCGTGTATCTATGGGCACCCTACCCCCCCCCCGCTAGTCTCCATTGGGGGCGGGGGTGGTAGCAGGGATGGGCGGGGGAGTGGACGGGATCGCGGCCCCTAACGGAAGTGGGCCGCACGGCCACCGCTGTGGCCTGGGGGATAGCATTTAGCACGTCCCCGAACTCCAACGTAGCCGACAATACCTACCAGCGTTCACCCCGGATAAAGGAGCCGCTGTAGATCCCCGGAGGTATTCGCTGGTCAGAACTATGCCCTGGTAGAACCGGGGAAATTGGGGCGGGTCCATAGTGGAGAGGGAGTGCGGGTGAGGCCTGGATGGAGGGGAGTACTGACATATAATGCCGACTGTATATGGAAGATGACGACGCCAACCCTGGGGACGGGGAAATAGGGGCCGAGGGCTGGGGGGAGGGGGGGAAAAACGCGAGAAAGCAATAAAAACGAGGTTACTTTATAATGGAATTCGAATTTAATATTAAGTTTGGGTGGCTTTCATTGTGTGCTAGGCGTCGTTAGGCCTGGTATTCGGCGGCGGCGCTATTTTGGGCATGCGAATTGACGGCTACTTTGCAAGAGGGATTGGGAGCATACAATAAGATGGGGGCGGACGGGGGGGTGGCCCGGAATGAGCAGGATGATGGGGGGGAGGAAGGAGGGTGGGGCCCGGTCGGAGGAGGAGCACCAAGAACGGCAACCAGAGAATAGCGCATGGTGGGGGTAGGCAGTAGGGGGGGGGGGGCAGCGAGAGGACGAGATGGGGGAGACGAGAGAAAAAGCGAGAGAAGGAAAGGAGGGGAGGAGAAAGGATGAAAAAAAATAACATGATGAGGTTAGGGGGGGCATGGCGGTCGCAACGGGGCAAGGATTTGAGAGGTGTGAAAAGGGGGAAGGGGTAATGTAACGGTTTACACTCTGGTACTAGAATGTGAATTAGTACGTATGTATATTAAATTAACTAAAATGTTCTATTCTGCATGATCGGAATAACTTAGATGAGTAGAACTTGGAATCTGATTAGCAGACCAGAAGTTACGATATGCCAAGTATTATGCGATTAGCCAATATTTGCGTTTAGCCAAAAATTATTGTTACGATTAGCCAGAAATTATGATTAGCCAGAAATTATGATTAGTCAGAAATTATGATTAGCCAGAAATTAAGATTAGCCAGAAGTTAAGTTTAGCCCGAATTTCTAAATAGCTTGCTGTAGATAAGACTACATTAGATTAGCTTAAAGTATAAGATTAGCCCGAATCAAATATTTAGCAAGAAGCGTGAAGAAAGACTACTTTACTGGGCCGTTAATTAACATGCAGATCTCTTTTATACTCTGCAGTGACCTAGTTAATTAAAGGTTAATTTAAAATGTGGGTTAAAATGTAGGTTTGTTAGAAATGTAATTTTGTATGGAAATAATAGAAATTTATTATTTTGGAAGCCCCTGCGGATAAAAGAGACCTACACTTAATAGTAACTTACGCAACATGGCATAACATAATTACGTTACATTACTTTACAACAGTGCTGATACATTACATAGCCAACGGGTCTTACTTTTGTTAAATAGAATAGAAATTGTGACCGAAGGCCTTGCAGTTCAAAATTAAATATGAAAGATGTTTTATAAATTACGTACGTATATATAGCAAAAGTAAACACAGTATTTTAAGCAGTGGATTTTTATTTGTCACATTTCTTCCCCTTGGATGCGAAATGTCCACATTTCGCTTTGAATTTCTGAATTTTGTTGAGGACTGAGTTGCCGATTCAGCCACCAAGATTGATCCATTTCGGACGTCCTGCCAATCATCACTGTACTTCGCTGTTCCGTTGCGGAGTAAGCAACCACCAGACACGAAGGAGTTGATATTATCGGCCGTGCCAATTACAACTATTGATACACCGTCTAGCTCTTTCCATTTTTGTTTACTACTCATCTGCCCAATGCCTTCACGCACATTGGAAGGAGTCTTGTTACATTGTAGGATTTCCTCGTTTGCCTCCATTTTTCTGGAATAGTTTTCTTGTTGCTGCTTTAGGCTGGAGAGGTAGGCCAAAACGCGTTCTGTATACTCATAGGTTATACATTTACATGTTTTAAATACATGTCTGACGTAGGTAGGATTATACCAGGTTATTTGAACAGTATCAAGTCCAATGGAATAACCGTGGTAAGGTGTTATAGCTTCGGTGCGTAGCATTCCTTCAGATATTTGCCACAGTATACTTTGGCTGAGGCAAAGCAGCTTGGCAACTTCGGTGGTTCTGCTAGCTGTAACTGAAGACATAAGAGAAATGGTCATAAGAAAGAGTAATAATCTGTGAAAACAATCCCATAGTTTCAAGGTGGTCCGATTCAGCTTTCTAGTTTTGCACTTAATGGAAATCTTATTAGGCGGCCGTGTGTTCTGATAACAGTTAGATTTACTTGTTCCTAATAACGTTATAGTTCTGTTATAGCGTGGTTTTGCCTTCTTAGTAGAGGATAAAGCGTTTTCTCCCGGGTTTGTATCGCAGTTTGGATCAGAAATAAAAAGCGGTATTCTGTTTTCATCGTGTTCACCTGTATATGCGGGCGTAGTAGTAGTATCAGTAGTGGCAGTCGTAATAGTAACCCACGTTTCCCCCACAGAGTTGAAATATTGATATTCCTGCAGTTGTTGATTCTGATCTTCCCGCATCGTAATTGTTTCTTCTAATTCTGCTAAATCAGCCGTAATTGCACTATTTTTACTTGAGGCTGTGATATTGACAGCATTTGAACTTGTGCAAAGTTCTTTACTGTGAGTTGTGGTATGTAACATATTTAGGCTGTTTACGTCTGAAGCTGTCGAGTAGGTGTGAATAGGACGAGTCTGCCTCCAGTTGTTGTTACTGCTGTTGTTTCTGTTAGTTTCTGTATCACCTTCTCGTTTGAAGCAGTTCATGAGGACATGACCCGTTTTCCTGCAATAATGGCACACAACACGGCTATCTGTGGCACCACAGCGTTTGCCTAATCCGAAATTACGCCTAGGTCTTCTTGGGCGGATTTGAGAGTGTAATTGTTGCCTTGCCAGTAAGCCGAGGACATATCCATTTTGACGCTGTTGAGCTATAGCCAGATTTTGGAACTTGTCATTAATTTCCTTAAAAGGGTCTTTCCACGTTCTGTCCTCTGAATTAGTTATTCTGTTTGCCAATAAAGGTTTTGCCTCTGATTTCATAGGTTCAGTCCCAGAGGAATTTCCGGCTGTTAGGTATTCGCCAGCTTCAATGAGTTTGCCATATTTCATTGCATCTTCAAATGTTTTTGGTTCTTTTGCCAATACGTGTCTGCCATAGTGAGGTAAGAGACCGGCGATGAAAAATTCCATGCAGAGTTGTTTTTGATGGTAGCTGTCAAATGAGGGATAGGCTCCATTGACCAATTTCTTGATATCGATTGCAAAAGCGGATATCGTCTCGTGTGGTTGTTGTCTTCGGCGAAGCAGTTGAGCATTCCTCAATCGAGTCATCTCTGATGGCTCCAGTATGTTTTTCAGTGCGTCAATTAAACTGTAGTAGTTAGCTTTGGAAGCTGCGTCCAGACCAACGTAGGCATCTCTTGCTTGTCCGTGTAAGCATACGGGCAGCATCCTTGCCTTATCGTATGATGACCAGTTGCTTGCAGTGGCAATGATATCAAAAGAATCCACGAACTCTTGCCAACTTTCATTGTTTTGACCTGAGTAAGAGAGCCCTGTCAAGTTAGTTATTCCGCTGACACCGGCAATAGCTTGGCGTAAGCTTCCAGACAAGTTCTGCAGAGCATTCAGCAGTTGGGCAAAATCTGGAAATTGGTGCCCTCCTTGTTGTTGAGACGACGTTGCTTTCATATTGATACAGGAAAATCAGCGTTAGCAACGGTGTCTTCTGAATGGGACACAGAATTGGTTGGCTGGCTTCGGAGCTTCGAATATGTTAAAAGAATTAGGTCCTTCTTTGTAGCACTTATTTAGCCTGGAGATGGCTGCTGGCACACTAGCTGGCTTTTCCCAAGTCCTCACAGTAGATGGGATCTCGGTGGAACCTCCAAATGTAACGGTTTACACTCTGGTACTAGAATGTGAATTAGTACGTATGTATATTAAATTAACTAAAATGTTCTATTCTGCATGATCGGAATAACTTAGATGAGTAGAACTTAGAATCTGATTAGCAGACCGACCAAGATTAGCCAGAAGTTACGATATGCCAAGTATTATACGATTAGCCAATATTTGCGTTTAGCCAAAAATTATCGTTACGATTAGCCAGAAATTATGATTAGCCAGAAACTATGATTAGCCAGAAATTAAGATTAGCCAGAAGTTAAGTTTAGCCCGAATTTCTAAATAGCTTGCTGTAGATAAGACTACATTAGATTAGCTTAAAGTATAAGATTAGCCCGAATCAAATATTTAGCAAGAAGTGTGAAGAAAGACTACTTTACTCGGCCGTTAATTAACATGCAGATCTCTTTTATACTCTGCAGTGGCCTAGTTAATTAAAGGTTAATTTAAAATGTGGGTTAAAATGTAGGTTTGTTTGAAATGTAATTTTGTATAGAAATAATAGAAATTATTATTTTGGAAGCCCCTGCGGATAAAAGAGACCTACTCTTAATAGTAACTTACGCAACATGGCATAACATAATTACGTTACATTACTTTACAACAGTGCTGATACATTACATAGCCAACGGGTCTTACTTTTGTTAAATAGAATAGAAATTGTGACCGAAGGCCTTGCAGTTCAGAATTAAATATGAAAGATGTTTTATAAATTACATACGTATATAGCAAAAGTAAACACAGTATTTTAAGCAGTGGATTTTTATTTGTCACAAGTTACTCAAAAGCAGCAGCAGCATGGACTGGGCATATTCAAATTGAACCTCTATTTTGGTACTGTGTTAATATTTATACGAGGAATTTGCGAATTTGTGGGCAAAGTCTGTGCAAATTTTGTACTTTGACTCAGCACATCGTTAAAGCTTTTGGTTACCGCTAAATTTTCCTGACTTTTTCCTTTCCCTGTGTTTTACACAATGTCGGTTTCACCTTAGAAGAGCTATTGTGAGTGAATGATAGGAAACATTTTGCAACAAACGTAATGTCTTGTTTTGTGGACCCATTAGAACTACAAAATATGTGAAAATGAGAATAATCGGAGGTGGTCGAAAATTGGCGACCTGCCCCCCCATAAACCTATGTCCACTGTAATTTGTATTCATTCTCAACTAATTGTCCTTCTGGCGAGCTAAATTCAGAGTAGTATCGCTCGCTATGCCTTGTTGTAGGCTGTAGCTCAAGGGTCCTGTATCTGAAACGGCATAGTGTCCATCCACCACCACTACCACATCATTGGCCTTAATAAGATGTGACTGATTTTTCTGAGTCTGTTAAATGCACCTTAGTCTATGCTGGACATTGTATTCTACTGTTTAGCTCCGACATTTGCCTGAACATGCCATTTGCTCCTCCACAGAGTACATCTGTTTGCAGTCACAGTTTTCAGTACTGTATAATGAGAGTGTGAACATTCGAACGCAGCTGGAGGAATCCCGCAATCAACTGCAGACAGCCAAAATGTCACACCTGAAACAAATTGAACAGATGGAGGTAGGTTAATTGTTTACGTAAAATTGTAAAGCATAACTTGCTAATGCTAATAATATGTTTGTATTTGGAATCTTTGCTTTTTTACAAACGCGATTTACCGGCTGTCGCAAAGCTTTCCACTTTCTCCTGGGGCCGATACCCGGGTTAACTCGGTTAGATAGCCAAGTTACCCCGGGTCTGTGACTTAACCGGTTGTTAGACGTTGATAACATTCACCCCTGGTGAGAACAGTATTTATTCCATTCAGGTGTTTTGATGCATTCCATAGTACCTTTATTCCGTATACAGTATCTTTTTTCGAAATTTCTTGATTTTCCCAGTGAAATTTTCTCTGACTGTAATTAGATTGCGTCTAGGGCATTGTGTGCACGTATAGGTGAGTCTAACGAAAATGCAGCTGGAACAAACGAATCCTGCTGCAAGTCCACATCATTTATTGTGACTGGCAAAACTCTTCTGTAAGGTTTCTACGTGGATTTTCTGTAGTTTTGTTGGTTTTAGAGTGAAGAGCTGTTGGCCCAGAAGCAGCTGAGAGCGGAAATGATTCAGTTAGAGGATCAGCTGAGTCAAGTTAGACGTGAATATGAAATGCTCAGGGTTGAGTTTGAACAGAATCTGGCTGCGAACGAACAGACGGGTATACATACATTTTTTAAGATTTTGATGTTAACTGGCCTGATTTCGTTGGTTCTTTCCGTTTTGCTAAAATTAGTTCTGTGGATACCCTGGGGGGACCCCTCGAAAGGATGTCAAGCCTGGGCCTGGACCCGAAGCGCAGTCGTCTGGCACCCCTGTGAGCAGGGCAGTGGAGTAATAGGTGGGGGCAGGTCTTCTTTCGGAGCTGAACAGCCAGGGCTGGCGGGGACGGAGAGATACCCATCCTGTGCCTCTGCTTGGCCAGCAGGAGGGAGTGTCCATTACATCTCAGTTGTGAGAGAGTCACCCGCTCCTTCCTGCTGAGACCTTGCTCCAGTTCCAGCGATCTTTCTCGTTTATTCCCGTCAAATAGTCTATTTATATCGTCGGCCTTCCAAAGCCGCATACAACATTCTTCTCGGATATAATATCTTTTAATGGCGGCTTTGGCGGTGGTGGTGCATTGGGCCTGCTCACGACGGTCCAGGAAGATGAAGAAGAAGCAGATACAATTTTTGGTTTTTCAAAATTTTTTTACTATTTTACAAGGAGTGTAATTGTCCAATTTTTTACAGACTGAAGCAATTTTTTCGAGAGACATCGGTTATGTCATTCGATACTACCAAATAGCTGGGCACCGTTTTAAATTATTATAATATCGCGCTTCGTAACGGTGAAATTGGCTAAAATGTTCGCGCAACCTGGATTTTGCCTATTTTTCCCAAATTTGGCAAGCGACAACTATAGCCAGAAAGCAGCAATCGATGCAACTAAAAAGGGTCTCGGGGAAGTGCAGAATATATTATCTGCTAAGTGGCAACCGCCTGACTTGCGTAATAAATGCTCCACAGTTGCTGGAAAAAAACTTGTCGTATTTTTGCAAAAACTACATTTTTATGATAGTAGCCTACAGGATAGCAATTGGAAGATGACCATGTCTCGACTAATTTGCCTCTGGGAGACCTTCACATAGACACCCTTAGTTTAACTAACTAACTTCGGTATACGTAGCTGAAGAAATAATCGATTATTTGATTTCTGCAAAAATGCCAAGTTTTCGATGCCAAAATAAGAAATTGGCTATATCTCACGATAGAGAAAAACTAGAAGATGCTTTCAAAAGCAAGAATGCAGAGCTCAATGATATCTTTTGAATGAATATAGTCAGCACTGTGCAGCTGATGCCCAACTCTCAGAAATTGGCAAAAACTGCCCTGAACGGAAAGAAGAAAGAAAGAAAGAAAGACTTACTCCAAATGAATGCAAACGGAATAACGACAATACAACAATTGTATAACACGCGAAGACAATAGAAACTAAAAATCATAAACGCGTAGAAACCTGACCAGGGTACCTTTACATTCATTTAATCCATTCTTAAATTGAGTAATGTCCTTACTTAATACAATCGACTTGCCGAATTTTGAAGCGGAATTGCGTGGAGGGTGTTAGAACGCTAAAATAAGTGTTTTTTGAAAGTTTCATAACATTCATCTTGATTTGAGCTGTCAACCAACAATTCGTGCCCTAAAGGAATCGCCACCTTAAATGCCAACCTTTGTTTCTGTGGATACTGTCTCAGTTATCTAATTCTGTGCACCGTGTTGATACTTAAATGCCAACTTACAGCTATGTAGTTGTTTTGATGTTTTACACGTCTACAAATGGATCGTTCATGAATTAGCATGAGAGTATATTTATGTATTTCTTTAATTCTTGGTCAGACTTCTATTTTGTGTTATATAATTTCATTCCAGACATAAATTCCGGAAAAGGAAAATAAAAAGTTGGTACGAAACTTAACTTATTCCTATAATTTGTTTCAGGGCCTCTAAACAAAGAAATGCGACAGCTATTAGCCAGCTGCAAATCTCAAAACCAACAGTTGAAAACTGATGTGGGAAGAGCAAAGAAAAAGTGGAAAGAGGCAATGTCTATTATAGCCAAGGTAGGGCGCCATATAAATAATTGTTCTGGACTTCACTCCAACATCTTTGACTACAAAAATAAAATTTTTATTACATACGTTTACGATGAAAACTGATTTGTGTGTTTTGGAGGGTATTTTTATGGTTTTCTCCGGGGGAGGGGTGATTTTGCAAAAATGAGCAACAAAAAGGTAGTTTTTGGCGTATATTTTTACACGTAGAAACTCAAAAAGTTCTCAACAATTGCAGGATTTAGGCTAAAAATAGCAGTTTGTATGACAAAATCTCCGGCGAAGCCGGAAACTTTTTGGAAATAATTTGGGCCTCAAAATCCGGGGAGGGGAGCAAAATTCCCGGGAGGGATGGATTTCGAGGAGCGGGGAAGGTCAATTTCGCTATCTGTCTACCACATACGTATATGCACTAAAAAGCTTTGAATTTTTTAGTCTAATTTTGTTGTTTTAGCTCCAGAAAGAATTGGAGGAAGAGAAAAGGAAGAAGTCCAGCAACAGCGGAAACAGCAAGACGGCATCAGAATCGAAAGGAAAGGAAGTGCCCCAGTCTCCTTCAGCGGATGTGATTATTGAGGAAGTTGCCGGGAGCAGCAATGACACGGAGCCGGGCGAAGCTGCTTCCTCCTCCCCGGTTGTGGTCTCAGTGACCGGTTCCTCGCCTAAGGACATTGAGGAATTGCCTGAAGTGAAGAAATTAAAGGAGAAAATCCGGTAAAGGCATTGCTATTGTAAAGTTATAGTAAAGATAGTTTATCCCAACCACAACGACATAATGGAAAACGTTTGCTGTGCAGTTCACCAAGGAAAAGTTTTATTCCAAAACTGGAGAGAGCTTGATATAAAGCTAGTTTATGTGAGAGAAGCCTATAAATTTAATATTTTTGTTTTTAACTCGTAGTCGTCCTTTTAGATGTTTTATATTTGAAGAAGCGTTAAAACTATCGTTTCTGTTTATTGCTATTTCTTGAAATAGTATTTTTGTTCCAGAGAACTGAAATATCAGCTTCAAGCATATCGAACAATGCCTAAGATTGAAAGAGATAAGATAGAAGTAAGCTCATTCTCCTGTCGCCAAATCGCGAAGTGATCTTTTGCATTTTGACACTTTCTTAGGTACTGTTTGTTGTCTAATTACTAGTAGTGCCCCCCATTTCGGTAGTTGATTGGGCATAACCCGTTATGCCTAACTATTACAATGTATAAAATCAGAAAAAATGAATAAAATTGATTAGAAAACAGTGGGAGCATGAGTTGAGGCAAATTCTTGTTGATAGACAATCTTGGAAAGCTTTGTTTTAGGTGCTCATTTTAAAGCAGATTTGCTGGCTGAAAATATTTGAATTTGCTTTTGTAAATTTTGTAAAATATGTTTTTGTGTTACACATTTTAGCTTTTGGCGGAAGTTGAACGACTGCGTTCTACGGTGAACAAACTGGAACGTGAAAGAGTGACGACTGGCTCGGCAGGTGAAATGCAGAAGCGATTGCGTCAGGCCGAGGAACAGGCAGAGCAATCAAAACGGCAACTCGACAATTGCAAGGCGGTAACTAAATGCGTTGTTCTTCATCTTCTGTTTCTGCTGATTTTATTGAGTTCACACGACATTCTTTACTACTATATTGAACCCTGTCGTGATTACTTTTTGCTTTTATTTCAATTTTGTAGGAAGAGGAGGTGTTGCTGAATGAGATGGAAGTTACCGGGCAAGCGTTTGAGGATATGCAGGAGCAGAATTTAAGGCTTGTACAGCAGCTGCGTGAAAAAGACGATGCTAATTTCAAGTTAATGTCTGAGGTGAAATATCTTGTTTTACTTCAGCAGTTTCGAGATAACTCAGCCTTCTTACATTTACTGGATAGTGTGCTTTGTGTTTAGTGGAAGTCGTAATTGCACGCTTTCAAGCAACTCTCGCTCGGGATCGATAGAAAATGTTTTCTCGCTGATGCAAGCGAAATAGTTAGCAACAATGTCAAAATTGGTGTAGTTAATCAGCGCAATCTAGTAAGTTTTGAAGCAAGAAAATTTTGTCTTCTTTTATTTCTGCATTGTTCATTTTTATTTAACCTTATACGTAGAATATTTTTATTTTAGCGTATTCGTTCCAACCAGCAGCAAAAGCTATTGCGAGAGGAAAAGGAGCTAATCGAGGAGCAGGTGGTTGCTTTACGAAATCAGGTCGAAGCTCAGAACTTCGTCGTTCGCAAGCTTGAAGACAAGGAAAGACTGCTACAGAACAGCCTGGCCACTGTAGAAAAAGAACTCAAGTATGTATGCTACTTACTTGTGTGGTATGCGTGCGAGTACGTATACTGGTATCAACGGATTTTGTTTTTTAAATTGAATCTGCAATTTTCTAGTCAGATCAGGTAAAAAGTTAATTTGGAGTAGTTGAGGATTGGAAATAAAATCATAAAAAGAACACAAAGCAAAAATATGCTTTTGTTTTCCCTAAGCACTCGAGTCCGGTAAAACTCACAGTAGATTTCCTGTAACTTAATCTTACTGCATTCCGGATCCCCCTGAAAGCGGGAATAACCAAATATCCATAGAAACTGATTTGAACGACATTTCTGACTACACATTAGCCTAAAACTCCGACTACGTTTAGATGCCTAGTAGCAAGATTCACTAGGCACACTCTTTATCAGAGCAAAAACTATGCTCTGCTCGCTAACGGCCCACCCCTCCCCCTCAAATCAGACCCATCACTTCAAAAAATTTCGTGCGCTATGTTTGTGTTCTAAATCTCGAAGCAGGCACAAAATTCGCTAACACACTGCTTGTGTTTTCTAGCTTAAGCACATAAACATAGAGCGACTGAGCGTACCCCCGTGTCTTCTACTGATTTGTGGGGGGTGACTAGGGTCAGATTTGCAGGAGGGGGGCGTTAGCGAGCAGAGCATAGTTTTTGCTCTGATAACATAGAGTGTGCCTAGTGGCACACTCTTGCTAGTATGAATGAATTAAGTAGTAGTCTATGTAGAGGATTGCTGTCGAAAGGTTACGTGTTAATTTATTCCATGATGTAATTATCATAGGGGTCGCGGTAGCGACCCCTATAATATGAGTGAAAATGGTCGAATGACCGTGTAAAACAAGGCTGCGCAGAAGCTGCGCAGATCCTGCGTAGATTATGTGCGCAAACAATTGTACGTGTCGAGTTTAGTATGTGTGCGAAGTTTCATCCCCGTACCACTTTCCGTTAAAAAGTTATGCCAAAAATCGCTTACGAG